>CAUYON010138281.1:0-27307 GCA_963573935.1 Arctocebus calabarensis | reverse complement strand
AAATGGCCGGGCATTGTGGCGGGCGCCTGTAGTCCCAGCTACTTGGGAGGCGGAGGCAGGAGACTCACTTGAGCCCAGGAATTGGAGGTTGCTGTGAGCTGTGATGCCACAGCACTCTAACCAGGGTGACAGCTTGAGGCTCTGTCTCAAAAAAAAAAAAAAAGAAGTATTGTGAAGCTATATTAATCAGCAAGTGTGGTAATCGCATAAGGATAAACACACAACTCAACAGAACAGAATAGAGAGTGCAAAAGTAGATCCACGTATTTGGACAACTGATTTTTGACAAAGTTTTGAAGACAATGTAGTGAAAAAAAGGATAGACTTTTTAACAAATGGTATTAAAACAACCAAATAACTGGATAACTCAATTTATGTCTTAACAGTATATATAAAAATTAAATCAAAATGGATAAAGCTTTTAGGAGAAAAACCTTTTTGGCCTGGTGTTAGACAAATATCTCTTAGATATGATACTCAAAAGCATAGTTTGTAAAAGAACAAATGGATAAATTGAACCATATCAAAATTTCACACTTCTGCATCTCAAGAGACACTGTTAAAAGAATGAATGGACAAAATACAGACTTCAAGAATATCTTTACAAAGTATACATTGAACAAAGACTTTGTATTCAGAATTATAAAGAACTCTCACAACTGAACAATAAGAAAACAAGCTCCCCCACCCCGAAAGTTGGCAAAAGATTTGAATAGACATGTCATCAGAGAACATGGCAAATAGCACATGTTCATAAACCCCAAGGAGATACCACCACACACCTAATAGAGTGGCTAATGTTAAAAAGACTGACTATGCCAGTGATGGCAAGTATTTGGAGGAACTGGAACTCTTATCTCCCGGTAGGAATGGGAAATGGTATTACCACTTTAGAAACACTTTGGTAATTTCTCTCTCTTTTTTTAAGTAGTTTAATAAATATTAAAAAATTAAAAAAAAGTGTTACTCTTGGTCAAAACAACCAAAGCAAATCTGTAAAAAAGAAAATTTTGGTAATTTCTTAAAAGTTAACCATGCTGGGCGGTGCCTGTGGCTCAAAGGAGTAGGGCACCAGCCCCATATGTGGAGGTGGCGGGTTCAAACCCAGCCCCGGCCAAAAACTGCAAAAAAAAAAAAAAGTTAACCATACAGCCATTCCACTTCTGGGTATTTACCAAAGAGGAAAGGAAAATTTATGTCCAAAGAATTACATGAATGCTCTTAGCAGCTTCATTTGTAAGAACAACCCATACTTCCCTCAGCGTATCAACTCATGGCTAAAGGTATGGCGGTAGGGCGGTAGGGCCATGTGCTGGAATGCTACTCGGGAACAGAAAGGAAAGAACTGCTGAGACCACAGTGACGTGGGGGAATCTCAGGCATTATCCTGAGGGAAAGAAACTAGACACACAAAACACTCACTGTGCGATTCTACTTACACACAGCTCTAGAAAATGCAGACTATTGTACAGTAGCTGAAAGCAAAATCAGTGGTTGCTTGGGGATGGTGAAGGGCCAGCGGGGAGGCCTCCAAAGACATATGTGGACGTCGCAGTGACGGGTTTGTTCACTGCCTGGAATATGGTGAAGGTTTCACATGTATACATATGTCACAGCTTACTAAGTTGTACACTTCAAGTATTATATGTCAGCTATGCCTCAATTAAATTATTTGAAAGGGGGGTAGGAGTGGGAAGACATAAGAATCCACTTGAAGGGATCCCCCAAACAATTTGAGCATCAGTAAAGCACAGTCATAATAGATTTTAATACACTGAATAATAATAATAATTATAAGTGTGCAGATACTACAAATGGAGGAGGATGAAGGGAGGGGGAAACATGACCACAGAATGTAGAAATGGCAAGAAAATTAGGACAATTTCTATTTTGCATCCACCACTGCAGAAATAATTCAGACAGGGTATCAATGGCTGCTAAAATCACTGAAATGTGAGGAAACGGGGTCGTCACATGTCTCAAATAGCATAATTCCTCACACACAGATGATGCAAATTATTATCTTTACAATGGAGAGATCTTTCGGATGCACTTGAATCACATAATCATATTTGGCATCGCCGATGATGGGACAAACGGGCATGATGCCCTCCTTATGTAATAATGCAAAGGGGAGGGCATGCCCTCACCTCTGCAGTGTCACTGCCCGGAATACCTAACCCGAATCTAATCACGAGGAAACAATCAGATACGCCCAAATTGTGGAACATTCTATGAGACTACTGGGCTGTCTCTTTTAAAAATGTCAATGTCATGAAAGGAAAAAAAAAAAAAAGGTGAGGAGGATGGTACGGTGGGGACTATTCATTCTAGATTAGACTCTAGAGGAACGTAACAACCAAACAAAGTGCCTAATCCATGATGGAATACTATATTGAAAAGAGTGAAAGTAAAACAGCTATAAAGGACATTATGAAGACACTTGGAGAACTCAAGAATACGGGCTGTCTGAGCACATATAGATTAACCGTGGTAAGCATTTGGGGTATTTTGTATTTTCTTTGAGTAGGAGAATACCTCTTGATTTTAGGCAACGCATGGATATACACCAAAGCATTTAGGAGTGGGGTGTTATGATATCTCCAAGAGTCTGATTGGGACCCTGACCTTTGACCACAAGGCCATCCCTGCGCCTCTGGAGAGCCTCCTGGCAGCAGCCCCTGCCTGCCTGGGTCACCTGCCTGGCCCCTGATAGCTGGAGCTCAGAGTGAAAGCCTGGGCGAGGTGCAGGGGGAGGCAGCCAATGTGGGGAAATAAGACAGTGGGCAGCCACAGCTGTCTGTTCACGCCCTGCACTGGTCTCAAGAGTATAGGAGTCACTAGCTCTGCTCACAGGTGACAGACACGCAGCCACCACGCTGAGTGCAGCAGCAGCAGCAGAGGAGGCCCTTGTCTGCCACGCCCTGCCCTCCTCCTCCGCTCTCCTCACTCACTGTTGCAGCCCCACCGAGTCTGACACTATCAGGGGACACACACTCCTGCCCCAGGGCTTTCGGGCCCCCCCCCCCGCCCCTGTCCTGCTGTGTGCCCAGGCCCCGCCCTCCTCTGTCCTCCTCACTGCCTGTGTGTCTTGCTCCTGTCCGTCCCTCCCAGCGATGCCCGCTCCCCACAGGCTGTCATCCTCAGCACCAGGTACACAGTAGGTGCTCAATAAAGAGCTCTTGCGTGAATAACTACAAAAACAGGTTTCTGTGTTCCCTCGGATGGTGGTGGTGTGTTGGTGTGTGTGTGTGTGAGTTGGCCAGGCTAGGGGTGTCCAGCTGGCTGGGTCATCTCCCAAGGCTCATTTCCTGGTATGCAGGCAGGGTCCGCAGAGGGCTGGGTGGATGCCACTTGCAGCATCAACACATTACATAAGCTGGCACCGGGCAGTGGGGAGAGGGGCCAGAAGGGCCTTTATCCTGTGTTTGCGCAGAGAAACTTGCCCTGGCCATGTCCCGAGCTGCCAGCCCTTCAGCTTTGTGCTCCCTAATTGCCCTGACAGGGCCCCCCACCTATTCACCCTGCCCACTGGCTCTGAAAGGCAGCTACATGGGTGGACACCCAGGGCCTGGGAGGAGCGCAGGCCAGTATGTCCTGGACGCTGTTGCCCGGGGCCTCAGCCCCACCCAGGCAATGATGACCCTGCAAGGCCAAGCCCCGTGCTCCTGCCTGCACATGCCGGGGTTCCAGGTGTTCCCCGGGGCACTGCCTAGTGGCTTGCTGAGCTTTCTGTGCTAGGACTCCGGGCCCCGAGCTGCCTCCACGGGCAAAACCCGTGCCTCAGGCCTCCTCTTACCCAGTGTGACCTAGGGCTGGCCATTCTCTGTCCACCAGGGCATCGTGCTGTTCCTGCCCTGTGAGAGCCAGGGGAGGCAGAGCACACAGGAGCCTGGCCTTGCTTCAAGGTCAGTGAGCGCCGGTCCTGTTGTGTTCACGGTCACTGGCTGTCCACTCTGAGCTGCTCTCTGCAACTGTTGAGGATCGCAGCATCCTTTACTTTCTGCTTCCGTGGCACCTAGAGCCCAGTACAGGGGGACACACAGAAATAAGCACTTTGAAGAAAGAGGAGTCAGTGGTCAGGGTGAGTTCCTTGCCGAGGGGACATTTAAGCAGAGGCTTAACCGAGGGGGAGAGGGAGCCAGGTGATGGGCAGGGTGGGGGAGCAGCAAATTCAGTAGCCCTACTGGGCCTGAGGCCAAGAAGCAAGGGGAGGAGATGAAGGAAGAGGTGACAGGTCCTGGGACCCTTCTAGGCCACCATAAGGTCCTTGGCTCTTCCTCCAGGTGACAGAGGAGACTGTAGAAGGTTTTAGAGTGACAGGATCTGGCTTCCATTTTCAGAGAGCCCCTCAGCTTCTGTTTAGGAATAAACGTGGGATGGAAGACAGTTGGAGAAGCGTCATGACCCTAAGAGAAGGGGTGGCTCTTGGTCCAGGTTAGTAGAGGTGGAGGTGAGACGTGGCCAGGGTCTGGAACGAAGGTAGAAACAGGAGCATCAGCTGACAGATTGGCCGTGGAGGGCACAGGGTGTCAGGACCATAGCTATGAACTCTTAACACTGCCTCTGTGTCATGTTCTTACAGAACTGACACACCTCTGTACCCCTGAATCCACACATTACTGTCCCCATTTTAAATACACAGGAACTGAGGCCCCATGAGTGGGGAACAGCTTGAACTGCACGGACAGGAAGGTTGCATCCCCCTTCTCAGAGCGGTCACCTTTCCAGGCTCACTTCTGCCCATCACACGTTAAATCTCGCCCTCTGGAGGCATACGGCACCTTCCTCTGAGGAAAGGGGCTGGCTGGCACTGCGTCCCCACCCTCTGCAGCACCAGCGCATGTCCATGCCTTTCATCCACCTATGCTTCGCCCTCCACCAAGATGTGCCCACATCTCCACTCACCCGTCCCAAGGGCACTGCAGCTCAGCAGGTTGGAAGCAGAGCTAACCTGCCTTCCTACCTTCATCCTCCTCCATGCTCTTCCTCCCATGCCCCAGGGACAAGGACACTGTGGGTCTCTCTCAGCACTTGGCTGAACTTGCTCACTCCTGGCATCTACTCTGTGATGTAGGGGCCCTGGGTAATCCCATTATACAGATGAGAAAACCAAGGTATAAAGACATCCAGCAACATGCTTAAAGTCAACCAGCTAGTGAGCAGCAGGGCTGGTATTTGAACCTCAGCAGTCCCACTCCGGAGCCCAACCCTTCACTCAGCTGGCCCCTGAGCTTAGATGGGACTGAGGAGGGTGAGACCCCGGAGGCGCAGGAAGTGCTGGGCAAATGTTCATTCCAGCTCAATGCCTGTAGCACAGTGCTTACAGCACCAGCCACACATACTGAGGCTGACAGGTTCGAACCCGGCCTGGGCCAGCTAAACAACAATGACAATTGCAAAAAAAATAGCCAGGCGTGTGGCAGGTACCTGTAGTTCCAGCTACTTGGGAGGCTGAGGCAAGAGATTCCCTTAAGCCCTAGAGTTGGAGGTTGCCGTTGCACTCTACAGAGGGTGACATAGTGAGACTCTGTCTCAAAAAAAAAAAAAGAAAAAAAATGTTCTTCACGCAAAGTCCTTACGATGACACTGCTGCCCCCAGCTCGGTATTATTCTTGTTCCTAGTCTACAGATGAGAAAACCAAGGCCAAGAGCTATTGGCTCATTAGCCACTTTCAGACAGGGAGAAAGCAGCTGTGTGACTGTCAAGTGTGCGTGAGGTGGGACATTCACCTCCCCGGGGACAACAAGGCAGGCACAGAGAGGGGAAACCACATCCAAGGCTTATTTTACACTTCAGATTTTCTTTTGGATGAAAAAAGCAGTTCATTATTGAGATGGCTACTGCATCCTGCTGCCCGGAACGTCGATAGCCGAGGTAATTGGAGGCCTCTGTCCAGCTGCTTGGTCCCTGAGAATAATTTTCAGGTAGATTTCAGCCAACAGCACTGAATTCTACTTAGAATGTAAAATGTGTCTGTGAAGTATTTTCCCTCAAGTGAGAATAGGTAATTGATTTTTTGAAGAAGGCACCCTTTCTGAGATCTGGAAAACACTTTCAGGTCCCATTCTTATTTTTCTGTGCATAAAGGCAATTATCCCAGGTCAGCACTTGGCACACGAAATGGGACTGGCTAATTTTGCACAACAAATGTTTCAGTGTTGTATTTTCCTTACCGCAAGAGAGAGCTTTGTATCAGCTTGTTTCACATCAGAGAGAGAAAAACAGCCCTGCCTTAAACTGAGGGTGGAGCGGGCACCAGGTTTGGACACCCGTGTGCTGCTGGGAAAGTAACTTTCCTTCTTTGTGCCTCAGTTTCCCCATCTGTACAACAGTGATGAGCACAGCACCCACCCCTAATAATTCCCGCCCGTGGTCGATGTTAAAGACAGCCACACATCGTTCTTTCCTTCCCCTGTGCCTTTTGGTAGTCTGTTCCCACCCTCACTCTGGTCACCCTTACTTTGGCCAATGGGGACAGTAACAAATATAATGCAAGCAGAGGCTTGGAAAGCACTTGCTGCTCTTTGGAACTCTGAGACCACCATGAATGAGCCCAAGCTAGCCTGGTAGATGATGAGAGTCCACGTGAGACGGGAAGCCATCCCAGCTGTGCCAGAGAGACGAGGAAAGCCATCCTACCTCACCTTCCCAGTAGACCCACAGGATTATTAGAAATAATTATATTTTAAATAATCACTTGCTGTCTAATCCACTAAGTTTGAAGGACATTTTGTTCCACAGCAGCAGCTAACTGATACATGACTAGTAGGAGAGTTTATTGGGAGATTGTTGGGGATCACAGAATTGGGACAGGCGTGAAACCAGGCAGGATTCAGAAGAGAGCTACCTGATTGTCATTGTCCCACCCATGAAACAAGCAATTCCACCATTTGTTCCATCTTTGTGTCATTACGCTCAGAGGTTAACGTTCCCTGTAGCCAAGTAAAGTCACACATCTCACTTTGGTTGCACAACTGTGGTGAGAGGCAGAGCCTGAGGAAAAGACACCCACAGGGTAGGGATAAGGCATGAAGCCTCCAGAGCCAGATTATTCAAATTCCAGTCTGCTACCTTCCAGCAAGTGCCTTTTTCTCTGAGCTTTGCTTTACCCACTAGATGGGCCTGGAGCTGCATTTGTGTCTGAGTTTTCTTGAAGATTCAATGAACTGATATGTGTAAAGCATAGGACAGCACCTTGCACTCAAAAAGCACTCATCAGGGCGGCGCCTGTGGCTCATCGAGTAGGGCGCCGGTCCCATATACTGAAGGTGGCGGGTTCAACCCAGCCTCGGCCCAACTGCAAAACAGAAAAAAGAGTTGGGCGTTGTGGCAGGTGCCTGTAGTCCCAGCCACTCGGGAGGCTGAGTCAAGAGAATCGCCTAAGCCCAGGAGTTGGAGGTAGCTGTGAGCTGTGCAATGCCACGGCAGTCTACCGAGGGCGATAAAGTAAGACTCTATGTCTGTACAAAAAAAAAAAAAAAAAGCTGTCAGCAAATGCTAGTTGTATTATTATTATCATCATATTCTGCACTGGGATGGGAGGAGTACAGAACTTATCTTAGGGAATTTATCAAATCGCTAAGACTTCAAACAATGTGAAGGTTCCAAAAGAAAATCAAGGCATTATTAGGAAGTGTAGGATGGATACTGGGATACTGGGTGACTAAAAAGGCTGAATGTCCCCTCTACGGGAGCTGTGGGGACTGTTACTAAGCACCTATAGCATGCCAAGTAGGGTTCAGGGGAGGCCACCTGTCAACAGCACTGACCTGGTCCCTGTTCTGCTGCAGCTGACCTTCTAGTTGAGAAGGGGTGGCAATGAATAAATGAGTTAGTAACGCACATGATCATTTCTGGGCACCCTAAGTGTCAAGATGCATGGGAAGAGAGGGTTAAGCTGCTACTTTAGACGGTGGGATGGTGATGAAGGAGAATTCTCATGATACTGGTTTAAAGGGAGTGATTTAGCCTTTACCAGCTGCTGCAAAGACCCAGTCAGGGAGCCGCCAACATGCCATGTTATTTCCCATCACCCTCAGTTGAAGGGCAGCAAAGGGGACCCAAGGTGTGGAGGGTCAGGAGCTCTGGCTTCAGGCCTTGCAGCACCCCGTGGGGAAGTCTTTTCCCCTCTGTGAGCCTCAGTTTTCACATTGATGCAATTAAGGTACTGAATGGGTCAGCAATTTTCCAAAAATATCTTAGCTTTTCTTTTTTCCTTATGAGACCCAAATGAAATAGATAAAAATGAGGAAGGAGTGCCAGAGTGTCTCTGAGCTCAGGGTCTTTTTCCCCACCCCTCTGAGGCGCCTGAGACACTTCTGCAGATACGTAAGACACCAAGGAGTCCTGTCTGCAAAACACAAGGGCTTATCAAGGGTCCACAGTCGGGATAGACAGACCTGGCTGGAACCCCTGCTTTGCTCCTTATATGCTGTGTGATCTTGGGTCAGTTACTGGACCTCTCTGAACTATCGACACCACCTCTCCAGTGGGGATGGGAATTAGGAGATAAGATCTAAGGTCTTGGGCTGCACCTGTGGCTCAGTGAGTAGGGTGCCAGCCCCTTATACCAGGAGTGGCAGGTTCAAACCCGGCCTCTGCCAAACTGCAACAAAAAATAGCCGGGTGTTCTGGCAGGTGCCTGTAGTCTCAATTACTTGGGAAACTGAGGCAAGAGAATCACCTAAGTCCAGGAGTTGGAGGTTGTTGTGAGCTGTGACACCACAGCACTCTACCAAGGGCAATAAAATGAGACTCTGTCTCTAAAAAAAAAAATCTAAACTCTCTAGCCCAGGCACCACCACTGACTTTCTCTGTGTCTTAGTGAGAGCCTCCCCTTATCTGGGTCCCTAAGCCAGTGACAGAACAGGATTTCTCATTTTAGCGTCTCTTGGGTCTGCCTTCTAAGGAACGTGACAACTTACAGAGTTCCCAAAGCACAGTCTGCACCCTCTTCCCACCAGGCTCAATCAAGGCAAGAAATCTACTAAGAGGAAGCTGCTGACAGCCCCTACACCCCAGAAATAGCAGGCCCAGCTGCTAGACAGCTGGCCTTGGGGCTCAGGGCCTGATCTGAGGCCTGTTGCCTGACAATAGCCACCCTCACTCATTGTGAGTGACCCATACCACCAGCCTGTACCAGATCTGCCTGGGTGCAGGAGACAGGTGGCAAGTGTTCTTGGAGGCTTGGAAGCAAAGCTTCTGTCCACAGGGGCATTTGACATGATCCTTCCCACCTCCAGACTTCCAGCACCTACTAGAAGAGCCAGCTACTGTGCAGTTATTATATTATTGTCCTTATTCCTGCCAGGAACTCAGCAAATAGGGCTCATCTGCCTCTGAGGTTCAGCTTGGCAAAGTGTCCTTCACGGGATCAGAAGGCAGGTCAGCAGTACAGCCCGTATCTGTGGCCGGAAGAGAGGGAGGTGGAAGGTGAAATGTCAAAGTCCTGAGCTACTTAGGGTGGGAGGGCCTGCAGGGCACGTGGGCCATGGTGCTGGGAAGGAAGAAGTCCCCTTCAGTGGACCCACCCAGGAACATGGGTATAGAAGCTCTGAACCTCCACAAGCTCTGGTGCATTTTTTCAGACACCAGCTCATCCCTTCCTTGGCCAACCCAGCTTGGGTCCTTAGGGACCACTCAGAGTACTGGCCAACGGGCCCCGGATGGTGCAAGGCACAAACCTCAGGCTCAAGTTGCCTTGTCTCTCCCAGTCTTTAGTCCACAGTTGAGGACTGAGACTCAAGTTAAGCAACTTGCTCGTACTCACACAGCTGGTAAGGGCCAGGCTGAGAGTTAGGCTATTTATTCCAGCTGTCTATTGCTACATAACCAGCCACCTCACGGCATAACAACTTAGCACAGAAACATTATCATATGCATAAATGTGTAATTATGTGGAGCTTGGAGGAGACAGCTCATCTCTGCTCCTCTCAGCATTAGCTGGGTCTGGAATCTTTTGAGGCTCATTCACTTGAGTGCTGGGTGCTGCCTAACAGGTGAGACCCCAGACGAGTGGCTCTCCATGGGGACTGGGCTTCACGACAATGTGGTGCCTGGGTTCCCAGGGTGAGGGTCCTGAGAGCCTATCTGGAATGAGTGAAGACTGAGTGTCACAGGGATGGAGGTGCTTGGGACTAACTAAAAAGTCCCCATGTGGGATTCAAGCAGCCATCTAGCAGAGAGGAGTAACTGGTGCCCAGAGAGCTCAGTGGGCTGGACAGGCCACTCCTGACACAGCCATTCCTCTTAGAAGTCTGGCCCTGCTCAGGCCGAAAGCCAGGAGCTGCCCTGCCTCTCGCCGCACTCTCAGTGCTACCTCCCAGGTGTGTGATGTCCACTCCCTTCCTCTGCCCCCTGGTCACATGGCAGTTCTTCACTGGATAGATGTGGTAGCCTCATTGCCACTGGCCCGATTCTAAAACATTCATTCCCACTCAGCAGGCAAAGATCACCATAAAGTGTACATCAAACGTCACGTCACTTGGCTGTTTAAGCACATGTGAGGCTTCCTAGTCTCCAAACTCAATCTGAGCTCTTCAGACTCAGGCCTCCAGTACTACACTGCATCTGATGTCTGGACCCTGCTCCCACATCTTTGCTTCGCTGACTGCCTGATGTCCTCTGGTGTCAAGACCAGTGTCACCTCCTTGGAGGGGTGCTCTGACCTCTTTGTCCCAATCAGTCCCTCCCCCCCCCCAGATCTTCCCTACCTGTGACATCACTTGAGTAATTGATCTGCTTGCTTTTTCTTTGTCTCCCTTCTACCCAGCTGTGGTCTCCCGACAACAGGGGCTGCATCTGTGTGGCCCCCTGTTGTATCCCAAGCTTCTAGAGCAGGACTGAGTGAGAACAAATACACACACCTGCACACACTCACACACGCCTACTCCAGGCACTCTCTAATCCCTCTCCCCTCGATCACCCACTCAGACCCTCTTCCGCACTCGGAAATGCAAATGCGCACCCGTCCACGCCTCACTGGCCCACCTGGACACTACTACGGCGTCCTGCTGAAGAGCTGCGGCAAGATAGACGCGCCGGCGCCTGGAACCAGGGACGCTGCCGCCCCCTCCTGGAAAGATGGAAACACTTGCCAGGAAACGCTCTGCCTATTGGAGATACCAGATACCTTGGTATGGAATGGAGGGAAGCAGATTCTCCCCACTCTCCCAGGCAGAGTCTACCTATTATGTCTAAGCATTTTATCCCTACCCTGGTATCTGGCCTACAGCTTGGGCTGGAGATTCTAACCAGGAGTGGGGAAGGAAGGAGGGAAGAAGAGGTAGCAGGAAGCTGTGACTCAGGAGAGTAAGGTGCTCCACTTCTTAGCCCCTCCAAGCTCCTTTTCAAGATCACTGTCACTGGCCTGGCCCAGTTTGTGCACAACAATTATTTGTATACTCACAGATTTCAAAGGACTTGAATGCCAAAATGAAGCCCTGGCTTTTTTTTTTTTTTTTGATACAGAGTCTCACTTTGTTGCCCTTGGTAGAATGCCATGGTGTCATAGCCCACAGCAACCTCCAACTCTTGGGCTCAAGTGATCCTCTTGCCTCAGCCTCCCCAGTAGCTGGGATTGCAGGTATCAGCCACAAAGCCCAGCTAGTTTTAGAGACGGGAGTCTTGCTCTTGCTCAGGCTGGTCTTGAACTCTTGAGCTCAAACAATCCACCCACCTCAGCCTCACAGAGTGCTAGGATTACAGGTGTGAGCCACCCTGCCCAAAGCCCTGGCTTTTATCTTGCAGTTCATAGGGAGCCCTGAGAGTTTTTATGCAAGAGAGAGACAGGATCAGACTATGCTTTGGAAAGATTAACAAGCCTTTATTCATTCGTTGATTCATTTATCCAATAAATAGTGCTTTAAACATCTTTTGCAAACCAGGGAATGCAGCAGAGACCGGACAGAGGTGCCATTGGCCTTCATGGAGCCCATGGTCTGGAGTAATATGTAGGTAGGGGGATTTGGACACAGAAGGGGCATCACCCCTGTCCTAGGCAAAGGGAGTCTTGGGGTGACACGAGGCTCACATAAGAGCCTTAGCTCCTGCCCAAATAAGCTCTTAGGCAGAGCAGAAGTGAGAGTCAGCTCAGCCACTGATGTAAGTACAGAACCCGGGGCAGGGGCAAGCTTGGTGGAGCTCAGCGCCTGTTCCAGGTAATGAGAGGCCAAGCCAGCTCAGGAGCTGCATCTGTGGATCCCACCCGCTTTCCAATCAAATAGATGCAAATAGGATGCTAATGTATGCAAGAGGTCCTCACTCAAGGTATGTTAAATACATGTATCATGGTCTGCCTGCTGCAATTATAGTAAAACTCAGCATTTAGGATGTGACCGACATGAAATGCTAAACTGATTTTAGTATCAGACAGCATAATCACTTTGGAGACAAGAGACCTAGGGACCCTGGCTTACCATATGGGGAGACGCATACTCAGGCAGGTGTTTATAGAAGATTCACTGCATTCAGGAGGTAAGAAAAAAGAAGAGACAGATTGTGTTTTCAGCCAGGGATGGATTTTAGTCCTTCCTTCAAAGGAACATGGACGAGGAGTTCTAAATCAATAACTAGGCCTCCTAGGCCACCTGGTAGCTGTGTAAATTCTGACTAGCCACTGTATTCTCATCTGTACAATGACAGGGGCACATGAGGGAGACCATGGAGTTGTCTTAGGCTGGGATTCCCAAAGGTTGACCCTGAGACAAGATCCCTGTGAAAACGACTTTACTGGGAAGTGTTTTTAGGAGCAGCTGGTAGAGGATGGGGAAGTAGGACAGGGAATGGAGGGAAGCCAAGCAAGGGTGTGCCATCTGGATGTCCCATTGTGGACCAGCCCTTCAAAGGAGGTAGTGTAGGTTACACCTCAGAGTAGTCCCATTTGGGGGACCAGGAGCTGGGGTATTTATAGTCCTGCACACATCAGTGATTAGAGAAGTAAATTCTCCCCGGAGGACATACATTTCCAGGCTCTTCCAGCTCTCCCTGCATGCACATCAGGCTGAGAGCTGTCCTCTGAAAGATACATGTGCTGCCTGTAGGGTGTGGGAGCACCCTGGGAGCTGCTGTGCACAGTATGGCACCCAAGGGATCACCTTCTCTGCGTGTAAACTGTGACATGCTGTCCTGGATTGTGGAGGGCTCTCATCGGGGCACTTCCTGGAGGCAAGTTATCTCACTGTCCTGAGTCAATTCCCTCCTGGGCCAATGAGGGACACAACATGCATGGTTTGTCCTGAGAGCAGGAGGGCTGCAAAATGGTAACTTCCCCAGTTTGAGGCTGTGGAGAGATGGGCACGCTTACACGCTGCTGTGGGAGTAAGGATGGTGTAACCTTCTATGGAGGGCAACGTGGCAGCGTCTCTCTATCAAAATCGCAAATACACAAATCCTTCAACCCTGCAATTTATATTGTAGGATTTTGTCCTATAACGTGAACTTGTACCCACGAAACAACACTACAAGTTTATCTGTTGTGGCACTGTTTGTAATAGCAAAGAAATTAAAACAACCTAATTGTTAAATAAATTATGTACACTTGTAACATAGAATATTCTGCAACAGCAATAACAACAAAAGGAGAACAAGGAAGTGCTGTCTATACTGTTATTGGATGATATCCAAGCCCTGTAGTTAAGTTATAAAAAAGCAAGATATGGAAGTATGTGTGATGTTTATTTAGCATGGTCTCATATAGCGAGATATTGTCTTAGTTGTGTTACAAATGTGAATCCACTTAGCCCTCTTGACAATCCTGAGATAGGAGTTATTATTGCGTCCATTGTATAGATGTGAAAATTGAGGCTTGTAAATGATAGAAGCGGGATTTGAAGGGGAAAGGGCTTCAGAATCCCCTTTTTATGCCTAGGCTGTATTTCCTCCCTGCAGCTGGGGATTGCTCCTAACCAATCACAACTCTACTGTCCTGGCCAGTGATGCGTTTGAAAAGGGCACATAATCCAGTTCTGGCCAATGAGATATGAGGTGATGTCTTCTGGAGAATTTCTGAGAAAGGTTTTTTTTTTTTTTTGTAGAGACAGAGTCTCACTTTATCGCCCTCGGTAGAGTGCTGTGGCGTCACACAGCTCACAGCAACCTCCAACTCATGGGCTTAGACGATTCTCTTGCCTCAGCCTCCCGAGTGGCTGGGATTACAGGCGCCTGCCACAACACCCGGCTATTTTTCTGTTTTGCAGTTCAGCCAAGGCCGGGTTTGAACCCACCACCTTCAGTATATGGGGCCAGCGCCTTACTCGATGAGCCACAGAATCCTACCGAGAAAGGTTTTTTATTGATCAAAAGGCGTGTCCAGAGGTGGCTGTATCCTGTGCTTCCTGACGTCGTGGTGACATTGTCCAAGGGGCAGCTACCTAGCCATTGGGAGGTGTCAGGCCCACGGACCAAGAATGGATGAATGGGAAGACAGATGTAATCTGGGCCCCCACCAAGTCATTGAATCACTGGAACGACCAAATCTGTGCCTTGTGTTTTGTGAGATGGCAAACATCCTCACTGCTTAAGGCAGTGGGTCTCAAACTTAAGGGGGCATTAACATCCCTGGTTAAAAACACAGATGGCTGGACCCTGCCCCAGAGTTCAGTAGGCAAAGCTAGCACTTCTAACAAGTTCCCAGGTGATGCTGATGTCAGCTGGTCCGTGGACCATACACAGACAATCACCCATGTAAAGCATTTTAGAGTTTTTATTACTTGAAGCTGAAAGCATCGCAAGGCATCCTGTGACCTTGAGCTGTGTGCCTCTCAAATCCTCTGGAGTAAGGGAGGACAGGGGTCAGAGATCAGGTGCCCAGGATGCGCCGTCCCTCCTTGTGACCTTGAGCAATTCATTTCCTCCCTGCAGGGTCTGTGTCCCCATCTGTCATGGGAAGGAGGTTGGATGAGAATAGAGCTAAGTTACCTTAGTTCTGACACTCCGTATTCCAGGGTTCTCCAGAACCAGTCTGACCTGGGAGGTTATGGGGGTATCAAGTCAGGTCCCCTGCCTTTCCCTTCCTCCATCAGCTCCTGCAGCTTTGAGTGCCAGAAGGCAGAGGCCGACTTTACAGTCATTTTTAACATATTAAAATTCCGGAGCCTGTTAGTGCTGGGAGAAGAGGGGCCAGAGCCAAGCCTCTCCCCAGGGGCTTCTTCTCCCGGGTTGGAGCTGGGACACTTCGCAGAGCAGCATCGGAAGGATGCCCCCCGTGGGAGCCTCTCCCCAGAGGCTCTGAATATGAAGGTGGTGGGTAAACACAGACTTTGGCACGATTTCTCCCTCTGCATTCAGTCAGCCACCGACTACTGACTTCCACTTCCTAAGTGTCATTCCAATCTTCCGGGTATCGCCCTGTCTCTTTGCCCTAGGTTCTTGGAGCGGGCCCTGGCCCTTCGGCCATGGGTCTTGCCTCCTGCCCCACCATTAACACCTGACTTGGCTTTTGAGTAAAGTTGAAACTCCTGAGCATGGAAGACCCACAGGCCCACAGCCCTACCCCTGCCACCTTCTCCAGCATCTGGTGCCCTCTGCACTTCAGCCGGACCAAAGTACTGCAGTTTTTGGAACATTCTAGGTTCCCTCTCTCACCTGTGAGCCTCTGCACATGCTGTGTCTGCTGCCTGGAGCTTAGTAATTTAAACTACCTCCCTCCAGGTCTCTAGATCTCATTGCGAGGAACTTGTTCCTCATCTAGCAGGAAGACCAGATATGTGATTTTGGGGGCCTTCATTCAAACTGTATTAGGAATTTCAAGATGGCAATAGAAAAGCATTAAATGAAGTTTGGGGTTCTTCGAAGGCTGAGGCCCCGAGTGACTGCACAGGTTGCCTCCCCACGAAAGTCAACCCTGCTCCAGGATGTCACCCTAAGGTCTCTACCCAGGGTCCCTCTCTGTCCCCACGGCTCTCCGTGTGTCCTTGACTCAGGACGGATCACCTGCAGTGGATTGTCTATTTTCCGCCTACCCCTCAGACTATGAGCACCAGGAGGAAGAACTCCCATCTGCCATTTTCCAGGAATGCCCTGGATGCCTGACATAGGGGTTGGCAGAGCGGGCACTTCAGAACTATTTGTTGAATTGTCATTTACTGCATAAGCAATCAGTTCAACAAACTGATCTTTCCAGAGCCTCTGATGCACCATGGCTGATTCCAGCTTCTTGAGCCACATCAGTTTACCAAAGACCTTTCTTCTTATTTATACTTGAGCAAGAAAGACACACAGGAAATGTTTTCGGGTGGGTGGGGCCGAAGCAGACCCTGAGGCTAGGGTCTGAGTGTGAGTGGAGAGTTTGAGCAGGAGGAGAGGCATCTGGCTCTCAGGCTTTCAGACTTGGGCTGGAGCTTTCTTGGGCCCCCTGGCTTGCAGGTGGCAGAGACCCTCAGCCAGTCCTTCATTATAAATCTTTTCTACATATCTACATTCATCCCCAGACCTCCTAGAGGGATGGTGTCCCACCAGTGGGGCAAAGAAGGTAGTATTTACCCACCAGCTCCTGTTCTTCAGTGGCTGAGAGTTGCTCCCAGGGTCATCAACTCCTGGACACCCTGGCCTGGCCCGTGCAGGCGGAGCTGTTGCTAACGCTGAACAGCATCCTCTGGAGTCGCCAGAGCTGTGGGGAGCGGTCACTGCCAGGGAGCACAGGAGAGTTGCAGGGGATGCGGGCATGCAGCTCACACACCTATCAGTAACCAGGAGTGAAGTGGGTCCAGGAGACAAGCGTAAGTGACAGAGTGAGGGGGACGGGTGGGGGGGGCGTGGCACCACCCTGTTGGCAGCAGCTGGTGCCCATCACTCCTGCCCCCCTCAGCCCCTTGGTCCCACACCATGGTGTTTTCTTCTAGCCTTTAATTCAGACCATAAATTACAATTTTTCGGGCACTGACGGCATGAGGGATGAAGACCTAAATTGTCAGAGACTTTTAATTTGGCTTCTGACAGGGCCTGCTGGCCCTACCCCCACCCTGGGCCTGATCTCGGGGCTAATTCTCCCCCCATTACCTGCTGTCTAGGGGTCCTGCAGCTGCTGGGGAGGGCGCTGGCCATTCTGACACAAGCAGCGGGGGCAGCTTCCAAGGAGAGTAGGTGCCGAGTCACATTTGTCTTGATTTTGCATTGATTTGCAGCCCTCGCAGAAAAAGCCTTCTGAGGCTCGGTGCCCCTGACTACACGGGGCTCTAAAGGCTTCTGTGAGGATGCCGTCACCCTATTTGAGCTGGCACCACCCACCATCCGCCCCCCCAGCAGTAATTTACAAACAGACAGTTGTGAACCCTCACACATATCTGATTGTTTTCCAAGTCTTTTCATATCCATCATCTTGTCTGGCCCCCAAACCAGCCTGCAGGTTTGGCAGGAGAAATATTAATATTCCTCTCTCAGAAATGAGGACATGCTGGTGTGGTGCCTCACCCCTATAATCCCAGCACTCTGGTAGGCCAAGGTGAGCAGATTGCTTGAGTTCGGGAGTTAGAGACCAGCCTGAGGAAGATCAAGACCCTGACTCTACTAGAAAAGTAGAAAAATTAGTTGGATGTGGCGGCAGGTTCCTGTAGTCCCAGCTACTCTGGAAGCTGAGGTATGAGAATCACTTGAGCCTGGGTCTTTGGGGTTGCAAAAAAAAGGCTCAGTGCCTGCAGCACAGTGGTTATAGCGCCAGCCACCTACACGAAGGTTGGCGGGTTCAAATCCGGCCCAGGCCAGCTAAACAACAATGACAACTGCAATAAAAAAAAAAAAGTAGCCAAGTGTTGTGGTGGACCCCTGAAGTCCCAGCTACTTGGGAGGCTGAGGTAAAAGAATCACTTAAGCCCAAGAGATGAAGATTGCTGTGAGCTGTGACACCACAGCACTCTACCGAGGGCAACATAGTAAGACTCTGTCTCAAAATAAAAAAAAAAAGAGAGAGAGAGAAAGTGGACATTCAGGACTTTAACACACAGTTAAGTGTTGAGCTGGTCTAGAAGCTAAATTTCTTGATCTTTAATTCAGTGCCTTATCTATCACACACCAAGCTGTCTCTGCCTTGCAGAAGTCTACTACTAGTGGGGAAGATCTTAGGAGAAACAGTTTTTAAGCTTTTTGAAATATGATATAGATTTTAAAAAAACACAAATCATAAATATATAGCTTAGTGAATTTCGTAGAATGAACACACTCACGTGTTCAATACCCAGGTTAAGAAAGAACATTTTCCCCAGAAGCTCCAAACCTTGGTGCCGCTGCCCAGTGACTGTTCATGAGGGAAGCGTTTTTACCTTCAATTTTGCCTTTAAGTCACATCTTTACCCACAAGGTATAACTCCAAGAATTTACATTCTTTGGAGAAAAAAACAGACGTATTGCTAAGAGTGCTGGGCTGGGTCAGAAGCCTGGTTCTAGTCTCATCTGGGTTCCAAACCCGCTGTGTGACTCTGGGCATCTTGTGTCTCTTCCCTGGACCTCACTTTGTCCAGGTGAAAATCTCTGTGATTTCCAGCCTCTCTGCTTTGAAATTGGAGCTGGAACTCCTCTGTGCACTTGAATTTTCAGGTTCTCTGTGGGACCCAGCTTTATTTTTGGGAGAGGAGACAGAATCTCACTTTGTTGCCCTTAGTAGAGTGCCGTGGCGTTATAACTCACAGCAACCTCAAACTTTTGGGGATCAAGCGAGAGTTGCCTCTTGCCTCAGCCTTCTGAATAGCTGGGACTACAGGCACCCACCAAACACTGGGCTATTTTTAGAGATGAGGTCTTGCTCTGGCCCAGGCTGGTTTCAAACCTGTGAACTGAGGCAATCTACCCACCTCGGCCTCCCAGAATGGGGACCCCAGCTTTCTGCAGCAGCTACTAGCCTAACCACAATCCAACTTATCCCTTAGTCACTGGGCTACACAGTCCCCATGGGACGTGGTCTCAGCACATGTATATCGCCTTTGGAGAGTGCTAATTTTTTGTTTGTTTGTTTTTTGGAGACAGAATCTCACTTTATCACTCTGTCTGTCATGGGTAGAGTGCCATGGTGTCACAGCACACAGCAACCTAAAACTCCTGGGCTCTAGTGATCTTCTTGCCTGAGCCTCCTGAGTTACTGGGACTACAGATGCCTGCCACAACTAGTTTTTCTATTTTTACTAGAGACAGGGTCTCGCTCTTGTTCAGGCTGGTCTCAAACACCTAAGCTCAGGTGATCCACCTGCTTCAGCCTCCCAGAGTACTAGTATTACAGGCATGAGCCACTGCACCTGGCTAAGAGATTGGTAGTATAAATAAAACCCATTATAGTCATGGGGCATGTTTAGGATGAAAACTGCTGATGTTTTGGGGGATGAACCCTTCCCCCATAATCAACAATACTTGCTAACATGGGCTGAGTGCTTACTATGTCCTAGGAGCTCTGCTAAGAGCTTGACTGCCATATCTCATTTCATCTCCCACTGCCTAGGTAATATACAAACTAGGTCCCTTTGGCTATAAGTAAAAGATTGCCTTCTTTAAAACAGGAAATTTAACTGTATCATCTAACGAAGTCTAAAGGACTGTAGTTCTACATTGTTGCAGCAGTCCAAGGGGGGCATCTGATATGAGACTTTTTCTATTTTTCTCCAAACATTTTTTGTCTGTTGTGCTCTATTGCAAATGGCTCCACTGAGAGATTGGATCTATGTCCCCACCTCCTGAACTAGCTGACCACCATGACTGCCTTTGATTAGTAGAAGGCAACAGAAGTGAGAGTGTCAAAGTTCTAAGCCTCAGGAGATCTTGAGCTTTCATGTTAACAAACTTGGGCTAACCTATACCTCATAGAGGGACTCAGCTATCCCAGTGGAGGCCTCAGACATAAAAATGCTCCAGGCAGTATTGTGTGGAGCAAAGATGAGCCATCCCAGCTGATCTCAGCTCAGATTTCTGACCTACACAGTGCTGAGCAATAAATGATTGTTATTTATTTATTTATTTTTGAGACAGAGTCTCATTCTGTCACCCAGGCTAGAATGCCAGTGGCATCAGCCTAGCTCGTAGCAACCTCAAACTCCTGGATTCAAGTGACCCTCCTCCTCAGCCTCCCGAGTAGCTGGGACTACAGGCACCTGCCACAACACCAAGCTAAAATGATTGTTACTTTAAGCCACTACATTCTGAGATATTTTATTAGTCAGCGAAAGCTAACTGATACAGCTGCACTGGCTTTTTGTCCTTGGGTGTGTCGTCTGTCTCATGGTTGTAAGATACCTGCTGTGGTTTCATAAAACCAAAGTCAAGGAAGGGGCTCGGCGCCTGTGGCTCAGTGGGCTAAGGCACCAGCCATGTACACCTGAGCTGGTGGGTTCGAATCCAGCTCGGCCCGCCAAACAAAAATGATGGCTGCAACCAAAAAAATGGCCAGGCGTTGTGGCGGGTGCCTGTAGTCCCAGCTACTTGGGAGGCAGAGGCAGGAGACTCGCTTGAGCCCAGGAATTAGAGGTTGCTGTGAGCTGTGATGCTACAGCACTCTATCCACGGCGACAGCTTGAGGCTGTGTCTCAAAAAAATAACCGAAGTCAAGGAAGGAAGAAGGCATGGATCCGAAAGTTGCCTCACAGTGCTCTTCCTCACAAATACTGAAGGTTAGAACCCAAAGTTCTATGGGTTCAAAGTCAGGCGGGTCCGGGTCTGACTTTTTTACAAGCCTCCCTTGTAACTACTTCAGAATTCCTGGGAAATCCAATGAGATGACAAACAGGGAAGCCTGTGTGAGACTATGCATGTACTTATACTCCTTTATGTGTGCTCACTGCTTACAAGCAAAGACAAGAAGAAACTCTGCAACCTCCCCCAGTGCAATATACATGAAGGGGTTGTGGCAGAGGGTGAGTATACGACTTCATGGTTGCCTGAGGTTTGTCCCTAGTATCAGAGTAGCCACTGATGTGGGGCCACGGTGAGCTGCTCCTGCCTCCAGCTGGTCAGAACTAAGTAACTTCAAACTTTACCCTACTCCTCATCAAATGCCCAGACTCAGGAGCAGACTGAGACCTCAACCATTCCACAACTAAATGTGCATATTAACAATGCAAAGTTACATTGTGTTAATATTCAGCATCAGAATTTCTGACAGGGAGTTGGAGTAGGGAACTCTCTTTGTTTGGAAAGCACACCTTGACAGATCATTGTGGGGGGAAGGGTGCAAGTGCTGGCAAGGGTCAGGGCACCAACTAGGCAAGGTCAAAGTACTCTGCCTGACACAGCTGTTTGGCTGAGAATTGTGCTTCTCTCCAGGAAGGAAGCAGGAAAGGAGAAGAGAGCAGAGAAGGGGAGGGAATGAGGAGCAGAGGGGTGGCGGGCCTGGACTGGGTGGGGCACAGGCTGGGGGAGATTTTGAGAACCAAGCTGGACAAAGCAAGTTTATGTTGCTGCAAAGTGGTGCATGGTGCGACTCCTCCCGAAGCGCCTGTCTCTATTAAAGTCTGCCATTTTCACAAATGCTTCCTGTGGATTCCTTTTCTCTTCTTTGGCTGGGCGTAGGGTGGTGGTGATGGTGGAGAGGATGGAGCAGAATGAGAGCCATCCGAAGAGGCTCAGTGTAGAACATAGATATCACTTGGGAAAACAGATGCCCAAAGCTGGAATTGATGTAGAGCCCATCAGCCACCTCCTACCCAAACCTGGAAATCCAAAGATACCTTAAAGTCATCTTTAACGGGGCTTCACATGTTCCAGCTAATCTTACTTAGATTCCAAGAGGCATGGAGGCCCTAGCTGAAACATGGGTTGGAGAAAAACCTAGCAGATTATAATTCCAAACACCAATTTCTGGGCACAGCTGTAGCAGCATTTGAAGGAGATTCTAGTATGCATACCCAGAAAGACTGTGTGCCCAGACTCATGGCCTAGATTATAATTGCTCTAAGCCATTCTCAATAGTCCTATTCCCCACTTTCCCAGTTAAGGATGGACTTGTGAGCCATGTTTGGCTAATATGACCTAAGCAAGAGTCTTCCACATTGGGTGTAGTGTAAGTGTAAGGGTGAGGGTTCTAGAAAGTTTTGTTTTTTCCTTTTGTCTTGAACACAGACATAATGGTTGGTGTGGTGGCAGCCATCTTGTTACCATGAGGGAAAGGTCAAAAAGAGAATTGGTGTGCTGACATAGTCGAACTGCCGAACCTAAACCAGCAGCCATCTGCCTCCAGCCTGTTAAATTAGAAAAATAAACCTCTATTGGCTTCCTGTTTCTAACACTGAACACATTTCTAACTGGTATAAAGGTGGATGAAGGAAACTGCTCCCAAAGGACTTGGTTTTACTCATGTTTGAGAATTAAAGACAAATTCAGAGGACGATTTAATCAGATGCTTGGAACCATAGGCTCAGCTCAAGCCCAGTAGAGAGTAGAAAAGAACTGCCAAATCTCATTACTGAAGGCACAGAACAGCCCTCCAGTGAAGCATCAAAGTTAATGGTGTATCTCAATCTCATCCACCAGCAAATCCAAAGCAGCAAAATGACTCTAATGATGGATGCCACCACATCAGCTGTTAGCTTGCTATGGTTTTAGTCCCTTAATCACCAACAACGTCAGGATCACACTGGAGAAATGAGTGATCAAACAGGAGGTGGGAAGACTGAGAAAGGGTACCCGACCATCAGCTTGCAGGAGCAAGGGTAGACATCTATGGGCAAGAAGAATCAACTGAGAGCAGGTAACGGTGTCCTTGTTTTACAGGTATTAGAAAACAGGCAAGATGAGAGTTTTAAGAGGTTTGTGTTTACACTGATGTGTTCATCAAACATTTATTAAGTGCCTATGGTGTGCCAGGTCCTATGTGGTTATCAGTGAGATGCTCTTAGTCTAGTGGGGACAACTAAATACAGCACAAACCAAAGGGATCCTGGGTATCTTGACAGAGGCAGAAAATGCCCTGGAGTCTTGGGAAGGAAGATAATTTAGACTCTGCATTGCTGGTGGATGGAAGGAAGTGACTCTCCTCAGCTCTTTAATCACTTGTGGGGCATATATGATGTAGGCAAGCAAGAATAAATGGAGAAAGAGGAAAGGGGATGAACTTATCCATGAGGACAGTGACTCTGTTCCTGAGCAGTCCCTCACACCTAGAACATGCTAAATGAACACATTTGTTAGGCACGACAGTCTTCGAGAGGCATCATGCTGCATAACTCAGGTGTCTGGTGGAGAAGTCATCGCCATTTTTCAGAAGAGAGCTGAGATACAGAGAGGAGAAGTATTGCCCAAGGCCTCATAGCCAATGAGTGCTAAGTCAGGATTTAAAGCCATTTATGTCTATATCCAAATCCAGACTTGATCTATTGCCTTCCACTAACTCCTTCTACTAGTCAGGATGTGCTCAAAAAACTCTAACTAAAACTGACAGTTTAAACAGAAAAAGGGATTTGCAGGACCAAGTAACCAATGAGTCTAGCCTAGATGTAGGTTCAGGTAAAGGTTGAAGCAGCTCAAATGATGTCATCAAGAACCCAGTTTCTTTTGATCTCACAGCATTTTATTGTTTAGCTTTTTCCTCTGGCTCCATATTGCCCCATTACAAAATCAGTTAGGATTCTCCTGTGCACACAGTAATGCCCTGTTCTAGATTGTGAATCATCAACACTGTAGACCCAGAGAGGAGAGAAGGTATGCTTTGGTAGTCTTTACAGAAAAAAAAAAAGTTTCACCTTTCCAGAAATCCTGGCAAATGTTTTCTCAGATCTTATTGGCTCTAATGCATCACATGCCCATCTCTGAAATATCAGTATGGGTCTCCTGAGAACGACTTTCATACACAAGAAAAGCTATTAATGGCTACTTTAGATTTTAGATTTAATATTGAATATATTATGGTTAAAAATTAAAACCCTAGTTGTCTAAACTTTTAAGTTCAACTTATTATTTTTATTTTTATTTTTTTTAAGAGACAGAGTCTCACTTTGTCGCCCTTGGTAGAGTGCAGTGACTTCACAGCTCACAGCAACCTCCGACTACTGGGCTTAGGGGATTCTCTTGTCTCAGCCTCCCAAATAACTGAGACTACAGGCGCCAGTCACAACACCCAGCTATTTTTGTTGTTGTTGTTGTTGCAGTTCGGCCGGGGCTGGGTTTGAACCTGTGTATGGGGCAGGCACCCTACTCACTGAGCCACTGGCACCGCCTTATTTTTATTATTTTTTTGAGACAGAGTCTCACTTTCTCACCCTTGGTAGAGTGCTGTCGTGTCACAGCTCACAGCAACTTCAAACTCTTGGGCTCAGCTAAAATGATCCTCTTACCTCAGCCTCCCAAGGGTCTGGGACTACAGGTGCCTGCCACAATGCCCAGCAATTTTTAGAGGTGGGGTCTCACTCTTGCTCAGGCTGGTCTCAAACTCCTGAGCTCAGGCAATCCACCTGCCTCAGCCTCCCAAAGTGCTAGGATTACAGGCATGAACCACCACACTAGGCCTAAAGTCAACTTATAACCTTTATATTCTACCTCTAGATCCAGTAAACTTTAACAACCAAGTTTAAGAAGGCCTTTGCAATTAACTTAAACATTTAAAGCTGCATTAATAAATTTAGACAATTGTTTTCCTTTTTAGGTACTTTAATTACCTGTCTAATAAACAAAACCTGTTAAATTCTTGGATAAAGTTCACAATAGTTTGGCTCTTAAACCTTCTTAAAAGTCTCAGTTCAGTTTGTAAACTTAATAAAATCACTTACACTTTTTAATGTAAAACCATAAATCTAAGCCAATTACTGAATTATATTTTAATTAAAATCCTAAATTAATCTCTTAGGTACTCTGATGTGCCAAGTAATCTTTACTATCAGAGGTACTTAAAAATGCCAGATATATACAAATTTTTCCTTAAAACTGAATGCAAAATACTTCCAATCATGGGTATGACTTATTATTTTTATGAGGAATGCTAAAACCTCATGGAGTTAGACTCTTCTCTATTTCAAAAATACAGCATCCTCGGTAAGACCGTGTCCTTATCTCAGAGCAAAGTAGACTTGTGAAAGCCTGGGCTAGGGCCAGAACGTGATTAAGGCCTGGGATGCTGCTGAGACATCCTGAAGCATATGTACAGTAGCCATACAGGGACCCCATAAATTCTAAGAGGATGTCGCAGAGCAGTGATGGTGGGGAAGGGGAAGTGTTTCAACAATGTAAGATATTACAGACCACCATAAGGACTCTTATGACTCCCTGAGTAATAAGGGAATACTTCAGAGAGTGTTGAGAAGTGATATTTTCCTTATGTTAAGGGACATGAGACCCAGTTCTTACCAATGGGTTGTGAGAGGAAGTCTGCCTAAGAGCATCTGAGAAATGTTTCTTTAATCCTAAAAGAAATCTTCTCAGCATGTATCTTTTCATTTTGGTCTAGATATTGTCCCATAAAGATATGATGCCTGGCAGCAGGGCAATCATTTTGTGACTATGAGGAATCTGAATATGGCAAAGATGGATCTTTGTAAGCAGCTTTATTGAGATAGAAGTTACATACCATATAATTGGTCTATTTAGTCGTAAATTCAATGGTTTTAAGAATATTTAAAGAGTTGTACAAACCATTACCCCAGACAATTTTTCATCACCTTAGAAATACTTTACCCATTGACAGTCATTCGTTATTTCTTCTCAATGTTCCCAGCTGTAGGCAGTCACTAAATTACTTTTCATCTCTATAAATTTGCCTATTCTGGACTTTTCATATAATAGCATCATATATGGCCTTTTAGGGCTACCTTCTTTCAGTTAGTGTAATTTTTTCAAGGCCCATCTGTGTTGGAGCCTATATCAGCATTTCATTACTTTTTATCACTAGATAATATTCCCTTTTATGGGTATACCACATTTTAACTTATCCATTTGTCAATTGGTGGACATTTAGGACAGTTTTGGTCATTATGACTAATGCTAATTTGAATACCTGTGCATAATTTTTTGTGTGCACATATCTTTTCTTTTCTCTTGGTTATTTACCTATAAGTGCAATTGCTGAGTCATAAAGTTATTTCTAAGTTTAACCTTTAGAAAAATTGCCAAATTGCTTTCCAAATCAACTGAACCATTTTACTTTCCACTAGCAATGTATGAGGGTACAAATTTTATTTACCACATCCTCAACAATATTTGTTATTGTCTATGTTTTTGATTATAGCTATCTTAGTGTGTACAAAGTGGTATCACATAGTTTTGATTTGCGTTTTTCTAATGGCTAATGATATTAAGCATCTTTTCATGTGCTCCTGACCATCTATATATCTTCTTTGGAGGAATATCTCTTCATTCATATCCTTTAGATTATTTGTCTTTTATTACTGAGTTGTAAGAGTTATTTTTTTTTACATATTCTGTTTTTTTTTTTTCTTTTGAGACAGAGTCTTACTTGGTCACCCTTGGTAGAGTGCCATGGCATCATAGCTCACAGCAACCTCAAACTCCTGGGCTTAAGCAATTCTCTTGCCTTAGCCTCCCAAGTAGCTGGAACTACAGGTGCCCACCACAATGCCTGGCTATTTTTTTTATTTTTATTTATTTATTTTTTGAGACAGAGTCTCACTTTGTCACCCTCTGTAGAGTACAATGGCATCACAGCTCACAGCAACCTCCAACTCTTGAGCTTAGGTGATTCTCTTGCTTCAGCCTCCTGAGTAGCTAGGACTATCGGCACCTACCACAATGCCCAGCTATTTTTTTGTTGCAGTTGTCACTGCTGTTTTTTTAGTTGGCAGGGGCTGGGTTCAAACCCACCACCCTCGGTATATGGGGCCGGCACCCTACCCACTGAGCCACAGGCACCACCCCTTGGCTATTTTTAGAGATGAGGTCTCGCTCTGGCTCAGGTTGGTCTCGAACCTGTGAGCTCAGGCAATCCACTCGCTTCGGCCTCCCGAGGGCTAGGATTACAGGCGTGAGCCACCGCGCCCGGCCCCTTTGTATATTCTAGATACTAGTACCTTATCAGATATATGATTTGCAAATAATTTCTCCCATTTTCTGGTTGTCTTTTCACTTTGTTAGTGGTCCTTTGAAGCACAGCAGTTGTTAATTTTAGTAAAGTCTGATTTATCTGCTTTTTTTCCTTTGTCATATACTTTTGGTATCATATATAAGAAATATTTGCCTAAATTTAGGTCATGGAGATTTCTTGTGGTTTTTTTATAAAGGTCATACACTTTAAGCTTTTATTTATTTTTTTATTTTTTATTTTTTTTATTGAATCATAGCTGTGTACATTAGTTCAACCATGGGGTACAGTGTGGGGGCTTCACATGCAATCTGAGATATTTTTATCAACCTGATTGACATACAATTCATGATATTTTCTCGTTTACTATATGA
>CAUYON010138278.1:0-10500 GCA_963573935.1 Arctocebus calabarensis | reverse complement strand
GTCACCCTGGATAGAGTGCTATGGCATCACAGCTCACAGCAACCTCCAATTCCTGGGCTCAAGCGAGTCTCCTGCCTCTGCCTCCCAAGTAGCTGGGACGACAGGCGCCCGCCACAACGCCTGGCCTTTTTTTGGTTGCAGCCATCATTGTTGTTTGGCGGGCCTGGGCTGGATTCGAACTCACCAGCTCAGGTGTACGTGGCTGGTGCCCTAACCCGTTGAGCTACAGGCGCCCAGCCACAATGATGCTTTAAAATGCATACCTATGTTTAAATCATGATGTATGTGCAGAAAAAAGTATGCACACCAAGCTATGCAAAGGAGTGTAGTTCAAAGAAGGGAATTTTTACTTCTCCTTCAGAATTGGTTGTTTTTAACAACCAAACATGCAGTATTACTTGTATAACTTAAAATACTTTAAAAAAAATCAGAAACACTAAAAAATATATAGAAAAAATAATCTAGATGAAAATATGTCCAAATGTTTTGGGCTGCTTCTTATTTCTATACATGTATTGGCTTCCTTTTTACCAACTTTTTAAGAGACAGCATCTTGCTATGCTGCACAGGCTGGACTAGAATTCCTGGACTCAAGGGTTCCCTCCCACCTCAGTCTCCTAAGTGGCTGCAACTACAGATGTACACCACTGCTCTCAGCTTGTTTTTACTAATACATTCTTCTTATAAAGTTAAATGACAAGGTTTTCTACCACCTGCACCTCCCAACTTTAGCTTCCTCCCCAGAAGCAGTCAGGGCTATCAATTTGGTATGTATCCTTCTCAGTGTATGCATATATGTGTATACCATGTGTATATTCTGGCGGCTGTAAAAGAATACCATAGACTGGATGGTTCATAAACAACAAATTTATTTCCCACAGTTCTCTAAGTTGGGAAGTCCAAGGTCAAGGCACTGGGATTTGATGTCCACAAGGGCTGACTTCTTTACAGACAACTGTCTTCTCACTCTAACCTCATGTGGTGGAAAGCACAAGAGCTCTCTCTCGCGTTAGGACACTATGACTGCAGTACCACATTGCACTCCTGCCTGGGTAACAAAGTAAGATTCTGTCTCTTAAAACAAAAAAATAGGGCCCTTAATCATTTTTAAAAATTTGTTTTAGCAACACTGAAATTTGTGCTTTCTGCCAAAACCTGAAGCTCTGGCATGGTGCTCTGCCTGTATGGATGCTAGTCCCTCCCCCTAAAAGTCTCCCCTTCTTTCTTTCTTTCTCTTTTTTTTTTTTTGCAGTTTGGGTGGGGCCGGGTTTGAACCCTCCACCCTCGGTACATGGTGCCGTCCCCTCCCCCTCTTTTCTTCTAAGCAAAAATCCCTATCCAATCTTAAGGTACAGATCAAGTGGTACTTCTTTTAAAAATAAGATAAAAATAATCCCACACAGAATTACCCTGTTAACAATTCTCTTGTAGTGGTTTTTCCTATTCTATTAAAATCATTTGTTTATACTCTATTTTTCCGCACTCAGGTGAAAACTGTGTCTTATTTTTATTAACTCCCCAGAAACCTATGTACTCAGCATTTTGTTTAGTAAATGAAACAATAAATAAAATTTTATTTTTATTTTTATTTTACTTTATTTTTGCCAATCTTCATCCCTCCTTCCTGTCCCTCTTCCCTTCCCCTCTAGGGCATACTTTTGTTTTTCTTTCATGTGGGCATGTAGTTGTTTATATATTGGTTTCATAGTCGTATTGAGTACACTGGATACTCGCTTTTCCATTCATGTACTACTTTACTAAGAAGAATGTGTTTCTAGAAGGGTACAGGTGAAACTTATTAAATGCAGAATACCAATGTCTACAGATAGTGATTAAGAAAATGCCATGAAGGCTATGTTAAACAGTTCGATGAAAATATTTCAGATTGTATATGAAGTCAGCACATTGTGCCTCATGATTGCACTAATGTACACAATTATGATTTAATAAAAATTAAAATTAAAAAAAAAAGAAGAGTGTGTTTCAACTCCATCCAGGTAAATATAAAAGATGTAAAGTCTCCATCTATTTCATGGTTGAACGATACTCCATGGAGAATTTCTGTTTCAAAGAAGACTCTTCACTCTTACGATAAAACAAAGCATCTTCTGATCATGTTAATTAGACATTCAAAGTTGATTTAAAAAAAAAGAAACAGTAAGTTTTCTTAAGTTAGACTTTACCTCGATGAAAACAGTTTGCCCTCCTAGCAACTTTCAGAGTTCATGGAGTAATTCTAGAGCCAGCTAAGCACTCTAGGAATTGTGATTAGACACAGCTGACTGAGACACCCTTTGAAACCACTACTCCTCAGGCACTGGTAGTCAGCTATTATTAAGAACCAAAAGTACTGGCTTGGTGCCTGTGGCTCAACAGGCTAAGGCGCCAGCCACGTACACCTGAACTGGCGGGTTCGAATCCAGCCCGGGCCTGCCGGACAACAATGACAGCTGCAACCAAAAAATGGCCCGGCGTTGTGGCAGGTGCCTATAGTCCCAGCTACTTGGGAGGCGGAGGCGGAAGACTCACTTGAACCCAGGAATTGGGGGTTGCTGTGAGCTGTGATGCAATGGCACTCTATCCAGGGTGACAGCTTGAGGCTCTGTCTAAAAAAAAAAAAAGAACCAAAATTATTTTCACTTGTGCTCAGAGAACAATTTTCTTCCAGATGTGCAAGCATCCTGCTACCTCCTCTCTCAAAATAAATGAATTTGGTTCCATTATATAATAGTAATTTGCTCCTGAAATTGAAAAACACAGCTAAGAAAAAAAAATTCAGCAAGGTTATCTGTAAAGGCTGAGATACTAAAAAAGAAAAGTAACCCTCTTACATCATAAAGCCTCTCTAAAATATACACAATTCAGTTTCACACATGGTGATATGTGTATCACACATCCCTGAATTACAAGATAGCACTGACTATGGGGTCTAAGCAATTCAAAATCTCTACTAACCAAAGACAGTAACAGTTAGTGTAAACTACTAAATACAAGTTAGGGGAAAATACAAAATAAACAGTATGACTTACTCTTACAATCTTTTTAAGGAACTCAACATACAAGTCCCCCAAATAATTCCTAATTTTAGAAAACAAATTAGGATTTAAAAACCAATATTCCAAGATGATTTTTGAGCAACAATTTACTTCCCTTTTAAAAAATCAAATGTTTTTCTCATAGTATATTATTTCACAATGAGAGAGAGAAAGAGAGAGAGAGCGTGCAGACCTGCAGAAAGAGAAATCACCAGATTTTAGCTCAGATAGTAGAGCCTGGGATTAATTTTTAAAGATTTGTTTGTCAATTGCAAAAACTCAGTGGTGGAATAAAGAGCTTAATACAGGTATGCAAAACGGAAGCCCCTGAGACGCTTTCACCAGGATGAAATGGGATTAGCTTTGTAGGTCTTATAATCTTCTTCACAGAAGAATGCAATTTCAGTTTCACTGGCTGAAAAAAAGAAAAACAGAAAATGGAAAAAAGATATTAATGTAGAACTAAATTTTAAACAAGTATGGAAATCCGTATTACTGTGATTCAGTATTTTAGAATAGTCTCAGGTGCCCACAGTGAAAAAGATGAATTATTTGTTGGGTTGCACAATGTATTTTACCAAATCAACAAGAAGTTTAAAGAGCAGTTGCAAGAAACTAAAACTCAAAATATTTAAAACTAAAAAGGAGAACAGCCCCAACAAATTAAAATTAGGAGTTAATGCAAGAAACTGAGTTTTCAGGAAATCATAAAATTGCTCATTTGTAGTTCTAGAAAATAACAAACATTGATATTTTTTCAAATATATACTCAGTTACTGAAGGAGGGGAAAGAGAACTCCCCAACCTCCTCCCGAAATTAGCCTGTAGGTATAATAATTTAATACTTAGAGGATCAGTAGAATATTTTACAGATCACTTTACATTCTCCCTCATGACCCATCAAAATATGTGTCTGAAGAAGTTAATTTTTTGCCCTGCTTATGATTAATTCATGAGGCTTCAACAATATGCAAAGTGAAAGACACAAATTGGCTTCTACCTCAATACCTTCAAATACTTCTAATTATTCACAGGGGATATGGCACAGCTAAAGGACCCACAAAGGTTCAGAGCAGTCACAATTCTTTCAACCTAGCAGGTCAAGGACTCCGTCTTCTAAAACAATAATTCAGCAACATTATTAATTCAGACTGGAGACAAATCTGATGGAGAGCCTTCCAATTATTAAACATGCAATTCTTTAAGGTGTTGTGCCAACAAGTTCCACATTCGTTTTTTAAATTAAACCAGAAGTTAATACAGTCTGCTTGGCTTTTACAGAAAGAGCAAAAGGGCCTTCAGAATCTCCACGAGAAAACAGACAAGATTATTTGTAATGAATACTGAGCACTCAATTAACATACACTCTAAAAGCAGACAAGTAAAACTCTTCAAGTCAAATAATAGGATAATAAGGACGAGTGCCAAGGATTACCACTGGTCTCTTCACTTATAACTCTCATCTCATTATTAGAATTTATACCACAAAAGAATGAAATTAAAGAGATTAGCATGACATTGCATTAAAAATGATTTTGCTGTTTTTAAGAATATCAAATTTAATGTCTTTCAATCTTAAGTTATCCATGCTCATTACAGAAAATAAAGAAGTGTAGAGAGAAGAAAATAAAATAACCCATCGTTTCACATCCTAATTCTGGTCCTATACCATATCGTCAAGATTAAATTTAATTTGAGTAGATAAAAATCAGATTGCAAACTCTCATCACAAGGAGCCTGGGGAAGACAGCAGAGAGAAATGGGGGATCAATGGGGAGGCTCTGTAAACAGATGCCCCCCTAGGCAAAGAGTAAATTAATGTACCATTAAATTTCACAAGAAAATGGCATTTAAGAGAATGGGCAAGAGGCTCCATGCTTGGAATTAGTTTAAAAAAAAAAAAACAGAAAAGGGGGCTTTAAAAAAATTCAATATTCAAAGATAAGATATTTAGAGATCTATCCTCTATACTAAAAGCTCCTGGGGTTTTCCTTTTTTGAAGAGAAGCATGCCCAGAGGTAGACTGACAGAATTTGCAAGTGATTCTAATCAACCTTCCGATAGAGAATAAGCAAAAGACACCCTGTTCTTAATAAGCACAGAGCAAGCTTTTATCTGGGACATGCTATTTACATACAGAACTTTACACAAGCACTTCGCTCGATCCATACTAACTGTAATTACAATTTTCACTTACTGCGGCTGACATTTATCTGCACCCCTTTTGAAAAACTAATATATTGTGCAGCTCTTGAGCACAGCAATAGTAGGTTCAGAACATGATGGAAAGATCGACAAGGCAGTTTTGTTTTGACAGTAGGTTCTCTTGGGTCTAATTAACTTACAGATCAACCCATTATTTACATAAAGTATTTATGCCATCTCTCATAATATAGGCTCAAAATGAGATAATCTAGGGTAAAGATTTTATTTTCAGATGATAGCAGTTTTTTCAAGAAAACGACATTGACCAGTGGGTTAAACACAAATACTTCAGGTTGATAAAAAACAAAAAAGAAAAAATTCATCCTTTGCGAATTGGAAAACACACAAAAGTCACTCTGAACATTCAAAAGTAAAACATAAAATGGATTTTAAACTTTAGAAATGTGGTCCTTAAATAGAATATAATGGTTTTAAAAATCTGTAAAACTCCATTGTAAATGTTTGAGAGAATGATTTCGGGGACTTTACATTGCAAATTTGCCAATTTAAGTACAAACATATTAGAAGTGATTTTTAAGACCTCTACATAATCACTCTTTCTACCATTATCCCTTAAATTCTTCCCAAGTACTGTTTAAAATGGCTCCTTTAAAAATGGCTGGGGAATGAACCCTCGGGAAGTCAACCATGTGCTGGTCCCCTAGGGCACCTGGTTTTAAATTAAATGTGCTGCAGGCGGCAGTGCGGTCAGGTGCAGAGTGCCTTGGCATGGGAATCTGAAATGAATGTGCAATCTAAAATCCAATAAATACATTGCCACTTCATCCCTTCGTCTTACTATCAAATGAAATCAAGTAAGAACACTCCAAATACATTTGTAGGATCATTTTAATGCTGATGTTCAAGTTTAATGAAATGAACACAAGCCAGGGCCATTTGGATATAAAATTAATCATTTTATAATGCTTCCAAAAAGGTCAGATATACACACACACAACTTTAACAGGAAAAATAATGACTTTAAGCAAGTAAGAACAACAAATTTTAAGAGTAAAATCCCAAGAAAAATTAAATGCAATGTATTTAAATTCTTCAACTAATTTCTCTCAATAAACTCATCTCTTAACAAGGACCTATCATACACTTAGTCCCTAGCCTCTGGTCAGCAACAAAATGGTATGAGGGGCAGCCCCTGATGTCTGGAAATAGGCTGAGACATGTGCCCTGACTTCTCCTATGGAGAATCCACGATCAGGGCAGGCTGCCACATGGCAGTAACTGGAGATCACTGACAAAAAAATTACGTCAAGGGCGAGGTGTGGCCTCTGCAGCTGCTGAGGCCAAAGCCAAGCCTCACCCTCTCTCCTTCTCTGGAAACGCAGTCTATCCTATACCAAACCTCACAAAATCCTAATCTATAAATCATTCAAAGTTGCACTCACAACTGAGTTATACTTCTAAATTTTCACCAAAGGAGGCCAGAAGTTCAACAAAGACATCCCAAGGACTGTGCTTCAAATGTCTGTTTTGGATCAGCTGGCAGAGAGGATTTCAAGCTACAGTTTGAAGAAAACAAACGCTTTTTTAAAAAACCTCCTCTACAATAAACTGGTCCCACATGCTTGTAATTTCCCCAATGGAGGGAGGGTGATAAAAAGGGAAGAACAATCTACGGAGGTTCATGCTGACTCCTTGTTCTGGCATCCCCTGGTTCCCTGGGCTCACCACCCACTACCGAGAATCAGACTGTGTCTCTGTTTCCACGTAAACCTATAAACATGAAGAACAGCCACCGTAACTCCCTATTGAGGAAGAAAACATGCATGTCCTAAGATATGACTACCCAAAATAAGAAAGGGAAGAGAAACCAAACCAAGGAGACACAAATAAAACACCATCCTGATAAATAAGCTGGAGCCAAAGAATCCGACAGTGCTCACAGTGCCCATGAGATACCCAAAAGGCTCAGTGAGGCCCAACGAGCTTCAGTTTGGGGGTAGACAACAGAAGGGACAGGTACAATGAAAACAAACCACAGGGGAGTTTTGGAATTACTATGGGGCCTGACTTGACGTGAACTCGCCCCTCAGACAACGATTTACTGTTTGGCCCACTGTACCCTGTTTTAAAATATTTCCAATAGGCTTGGCGCCTGTAGCTCAGCAGCTAGGGAGCCAGCCCCATACACAGGAGTTGGTGGGTTCGAACCCAGCCCAGGCCTGCCAAACAACCATGACAACTGCAACCAAAAAATATCCAGGTGTTGTGGTGGGCACCTGTAGTCCCAGCTACTTGGGAGGCTGAGGGAAGAGAAACACTTAAGCCCAAGAGTTGGAGGTTGCTGTGAGCTGTGACACCACGGCACTCTCCGAGGGTGACTTAGTGAGACTCTGTCTCAAAAAAAAAAAAAAAAAAAAATATTTCCAACAAAAAACAATCAGTTTTGGAAGCTGCCACAATTTCTCTCTGAAACCAAAATGGATTCAACAGATAAGAGTAGTTGAATGGAGTACTTGTTGTTATAGTGATACTTTATCTTTTATGAAAAAGATAAAATGTCACTAAGAATCAGAAACAAAACTTGATTACAAATTTATTACCTAGGGAAATTAGTGCATAGAACTACAAGTGTTAATAACAAGGTTAAAAATGTTTAAATTATAAATAACACTTCTAGGTAAAAATAGCTTCTTCCTTTTACAAAGCGAATCTTTTCTATTTATGTATTTCTGTACTAAGTCCACAAGCAAAAACTGCCACTGACGTCAGGTGTAGAATATACAATGGGGATCTGCAGTGCAGATAAAAGGCAGAGAATTTCTCCATGAGAAAAGAAATCTTCAAACAAATTTTCCCCCTAAAATCCCCCCTCAAAGCCTTTCTTTTCTTTTCATGATTCCTCTGGAAAAGTCCTAATGATAAATTTGTTACACAGGCATTATTCCCATGGCAACTGGCTGTGATAGCAGAGTGACAGCTCTACAGCAAGATCAAGTGGTGAAAAGGCAGACAGGGATGACTTCAAATTTTTCTCTAAAACCTCTTAAAAACCTAACCAGACATGGCACCAAGGGAGGGAAAATTCCCTAGAAAATCACATGCTTCAAGTCGTTTTTACAACTCGACTCCCAATCAGATTTTTTGTTGCTCTCCAGGGACTCTCATTTCCTTCCCTGGGTACGGCCTTGGCTTATTCCTGGAGTACAGCTACACTGCTCTAGGCAACAAAAAAGAAATCGCTCTTTGCAGGGACCCAGGTCACCCTGCCTGTTGCTGCTGGCTTGCCAGGGGCAGGAGGGCAGTTTGGAACCCTCATCCACCCTGAAAGAAGTGGAGAGGGTGGAAAGGCTCTGACTCGGATCCAACAACTGTGGCCTCAAAACAAGATGACAAAAAGCATTTGATTCTCACCTTTACATATGGCTCATTACATATGTCAGAGATTAAGGACAAGAGCAACAACTCTGTTTTAGTAAAGTCAAAACATTTGCCAACAGCCTTCTCCAGGATGGTTTCCAAATAAAACAGGTGCTCTTGAGGGCCTTTTACATGTGTTATTCCCCACACCGTCACTCTTTTACACAACCCTTCTGACAATTTTCTGAAATAGGTTTCATCACTCCCATTTTTACGGAGAACAAAATAGAATTTCAGAGGGTCACAAAGCAATTTAAATGTACAGCCTTCATTCAAACTGGTTCTCCCCAACTTCAGGGGTTTAATGTTTGTTTTTTTAAATCAGTGACTTAATTATAAGAAACAGGGGTAAGCTGTAGAAAAATTTTAAAGCACCAATGGCAATTAGGTAATATAGAGAAGAAAGGAAAATATTAATTACTAACGATTCTGCTGCCCTAAGAAACAATTTCTACAATTTTGGTATAGGAACTTTTCTCCAGCTACACATCTACACAAGTAAATATCAAAATCTTTAAACAATAATGGCACCATGTAATATATCCTATTCCCACTCAATAAATAAAGCTCTCCATTGGCGATTTCCAACAGAGAACGTAAAGGATGACCCCACTATCCCTCTGAAGATATATCACAACTCATGGCTTCTTCCTGTTGGCTTAGTAATAAATATGAAAGTTTAACTTGAAAAGTGTTATTGGTCAAATTGACCTACAGAAAATTAGAAATAACATACATTCCCAGTGGTGAAGAAAATTCACTGGAGAAACATAAGAATATTCATTTTGCCACACAATGAACTTCATTTTTGTTCATGTCCACTAATCTTATAGTAATTGCTGCTTACCCAGGGGGATCCAGACAGTAAAAGACAGAATTAGGTTTTTAGATTTTTAGGTGTTTTTTGAATTTTTTTTTCTTCTTTTAAGAAATAAGTGTCTCCCTGACTCCATAGAGGGTCAGATTATTGTAAAAGACAAATTTATCCCTCAAATGGCCCCAGACATTCAAAGAAAACTCCAGAAATTGGCTATAGTCCCAGACTATAACCTGGAGAATCTTCTTAAAGTCGCTACGGTCTTTTGTAACTGAGATCTGGAAAGAAAGAAGGAAAAAGAAAGAAAGGAGTAGAAAAGAATGACAGCTCTAATAATGGCACTCTGACAAATGAGCAACCCTCAGGGGCAGAGGGAAACCAGAGGAGCGAAAAACAAGTGCTTTCATTGTGGTGAGACTGCCCACTTCAGAGAAGACTGCCCCCAGCAGTACCACCGGCTGGGCAAGCCACCTGGCCCCTGTCCAGAATGCAAGGGTGACCCCTGGAGGATGGCCTGTCCCCAGAGGTGAAGGCCTCCTGGGACAGTGACCCCATCGGAGTCCGAACTGGACTGAAAGTTCCCAGGGCATATGGCCCCTGTCCAGAATGCAAGTGTGACCCTGGAGGGTGGCCTGTCCCCAGAGGCGAAGGCCTCCTGGGACATTGACCCCATCGGAGCCCAAACTGGACTGAGAGTGCCCGGGGCATATTCTCATGGCTCCAGCTTGTGTCATCAACCCTCAAGAGCCCCAGGTTTGCCTTACAGTGGAGTGCCAGGAGAAAAATATTCTTTTGGACACTGGAGCAACCTTTTCTGTACTTCTCTCTAATCCTGGTCTTTTATCTCCCAAATCCATAACTATACAGGGGGTGTCTGGACAGCCGATTACCAAATTTTTCTCCCAGCCTCTAAACTGCAATTAGGATGGCTTGCTGTTCTCTCATGCCTCCCTAATCGTCCCTGAAAGTCCTGCTCTCCGTTTGGGGAGGGACATACTAACTAAAACAGGAACTTTCCCCTTCTGGAGATCTAGTCATGATCAAAACTCTTCCCTCTAATTCACC
>CAUYON010138277.1:0-18706 GCA_963573935.1 Arctocebus calabarensis | reverse complement strand
CTGAAATATCACAGCTCACAGCAACCTCCAATTCCTGGACTCAAGCGAGTCTCTTGCCTCCGCCTCCCAAGTAGCTGGGACTACAGGCACCTGCCACAACACCTGGCCATTTTTTGGTTGCAGCCATCATTGTTGTTTGGCGGGCCCAGGCTGGATTCGAACCCGCCAGCTCAGGTGTACGTGGCTGGCACCTCAGCCCGTTGAGCCATAGGCGCTGAGCCGGTAAAGGCAATTTTCTATTACTCAAGTGAACAAGAAGAAATGGTTGTAAGGGATAGTAATATAACAAGAGACACCTAGAAACTTAAGGACTAGTTGCAACATTGCTAAATAAAGAGGAAATGATAAATATACAAACTATTTTTTAATGTTTTGTTTTTTTTTGAGACAGAGTCTCAAGTTGTCACCCTGGATAGAGTGCCATAGCATTTTAGCTCACAGCAAACTCAGACTCTTGGGCTTAAGCAATTCTCTTGCCTCAGCCTCCCAAGTACCTGGGACTACAGGCGCCCACCATAATGCCCAGCTATTTTTATTTTTTGGTTGCAGTTGTCATTGTTGTTTGGCAGGCCTGGGCTGGATTCAAACACACCAGCTCCGGTGTATGTGGCTGGAGCCCTAGCCGCTGAGCTATGGGCGCCAAGCCTTTTAATGAATTTTCAAAAATCTACACTTTTAAAATTGCTGTTTACAAAACAATTTTTTGGCCAGGCACAGTGGCACTCTGGAAGGCCAAGAAGGTATGATTGCTTGAAGTAAGTTTGAGACCAGACTAAGAAAGAGCAATACTCCACCTCTACAAAGAATAAAACAATTAGTTGGAGTCTTGGCATCCCAGCTACTCAGGAGGCTGAGGTGGGAGGATTGCTTGATCCCAAGAGTTTGAGGTTACGGTGAACCGTGAGGACATCACCACACTCTAGCTAGGAGGACATAGAGAGACTGTCTCAAAAAAACAAAGCCAAAACAAAAACAAAATAAGTTTTTAAAAATCTCTATTTTTTAATTGTTATTAATGACAGCATTGAATATCATGCAGATCAAAATATTCAAATATTCACCTTACTCGGCACTATCCAAATTTGTGTGGCCACGTTTCAATTGGATCCTTTGGTTCCACTCTTTCTATGTCAGCCTGTTAGCTATCTTCTCTTTACACAGGACATGAGGATAGGACATCCAAATATGGAGTCTATGTACCCCTGGGTAATCCATGAATAGGCTTCTGGGCATCTGTGAGAGTCTCTAAATTATGTGTAAGGTTAGCATGTTATGTTTGTGTGTGTATGTATGCTAGAGAAAGGAGCCTATATGTTTCATTAGATTTTCAAAAGAAAATATGATTGGGGTTTTCCATGTAATTTATCTTCCAAATTGAGACACTTCAGAGAAAACACTAATGCCAGAATAATAGGCACAAATTGAAAGTGCCTCACATAAATAAGGATGTGTATTCACCAGACCTTGAGACCACTGTTTTAGCACAGAAAATATGAAGGATGTTCTTGGGTCAATTCTGCAAGTGAATTTATTCAATATATGAATAATATCTCTTCCATTACCATATTAAATAGAAGGGTAGGCATTTGAAGTATAACAATAACTTTTTTTTTTAGACAGAGTCTCATTTTGTCACCTTTGGTAGAGTGCTGTGATGTCACAGCTCACAGCAATCTCAAACTCTTAGGCTTAAGTGATTCTCTTGCCTCAACCTCCCAAATACCTGGGACTACAAGCACCTGCCACAATGCCCCGCTACTTTTTGTTGCAGTTGTCATTGTTGTTTAGCTGGCCTGGGCTGAGTTCCAACCCACCAGCCTTGGTGCTATGGGTGCCAAGGCAATAATAGCTTTATTCTACTCCATATTCACTTGTTTCTTACTTATCTGGTTTTACTCTAAATTTTATTTTAAATTACCTGTTACCATGTTGTTCACTGGATAATTCTGAAGAGGGAAATACATCTGCTTTTCTGCAACTGGAGTCCTTATAAAACGCTTTTCTGTGCTATAAAATGAAACATACAGAAAGTCATATTTCTTCACCTTTATATTTGGTGGGGTTTTTTGGACTTGTTTTACAAATGAGAACTTAAATATACATACCATAGTAATTTAATTCCTCTTTGATCAGATGTCAGTGGTATCAGATGAAAATGTGAATGGTAAACTTCTTTTGTGCTTCCAAATAATATAAAGGCCCATAGAGATATTTTTGGTTTTCTTGGCTACTTCACAAACCAAATATCTATAGAGGCCTGGAGTCTTTTTCTCAATATTCTCAAAAGCACAGTAATTCAATAATACTTTACAGTTAGATAAAAAATATATATAATATGTAATCTTAAATATGCCAAAAGAAAACCATTGAAGACTACTTTATTTTATTTTATTTCATTTCATTTTATTTTGTGAGGCAGAGTCTCAGTCTATTGCCCAGGCTAAAGTGCCATGGCATCAGCCTAGCTTATAGCAACTTCAAATTTCTGGGCTTAAGCAATCCTCCTGCCTCTGCCTCCTGAGTAGCTGGGACTGCCACAACACCCAGACTAGGTCTTGTTCTTGCTCAGGCTGGTCCTAGCTCAAGGGATCCTCCTGTCTCAGCCTCCCAGAGTCCTAGGATTACCGGTTTGAGCCATGGCCAACAAAATAAATTTGAGAAGAAAGTTAAACAAACAACAATATATACTATACATAGCCATTATACATCATAATGTCTACTGTCTATTTTTCAACATGGAGAAATGCTCATAGAATATGAAATGGAAAATCAAGAGACAAACTATATATGTAGTATGACCTCAACTCTATTAAATGCATATATTTGTAGAAAACTGGTGCAAATGTACTATTGTCAACTATGGTTATTTCTGAGCGGTGGGGTTGCTGTAATTTAAGTTTTCTTTATTCTTCCCTGTATTTTTCATTTTGACAAATTTGCAAGCATTACATTTATAATAAAGTAATTAAAAATAAGAAAAATAAAACAAAAATTCATGAAATTTTCAGAAGATTTGGGAAATATAATAGGAAGGGAAAGTAGCATACTGACTACATGTTTGGACTCTAGATCAGCTAAACTTGGTTTGAAATTAAGCTCCATTCCTTGAATAATATTGGGTAAATTATTTAGCTTTCTGAATTTTTTTCTTCAATTGTAAAATGGGGCTATAGTGTTCATCTATCTGATAGGTTGTAAGAATCAAATAAAATACTGTAAACTGCTTAGCCCACAGTATCTTATGTGTACCAGGTGGTTAATAATATTTACCACCCAGTGTCACTAGTAGTACACCAGCAAAAGAAATGCTTTTATAGGTAGAGTGAGGGGGTATTTTATCTATGTTCACACTGCACCCTCTGGTGGTTCCACATAGAAAAGGCACTACACAGATATCTACCTGGGATTTATCCATATCCTTTGTCCATTTTTGTTGTAATTGGATTGGACATATTTTTCCCAGACTCGCAAGACCTCTTTGTTTATTATGGAAATGAGCCTTTATAAGAGAATAAATTAAAATTGGAAAAATTATATAAATTAAATAATTCATTTTTATATATTAAAGGATAACTACTATTTGATCACTTTTACTTCAGCAGCTAAATACAGGCTGTAGGATTCGCTAGGTCCCCGTTCCTTCTGTGTCCTAAACAAAAAATCACAGAGTACCTTGTTTGCTCTGTGAACTAGCCAGTTGCAGGTTTTTCCCAGAAGGCTTGAATCCAAACCAAACCTTAAACATTCCCAGGCATTGATAAAGGTATCTAGGTTTTGCCCAAAACACTGAAAAGAAACTGGCCCTAGCCCTGAGCCAAATTCCTTAAACTGTCATACAAACTCCATACCCTGACCTCTGGTCTTGAACCTAAATAGAACATCCCTATTCTCTAGCTGTCCCTTGCAAGGACTGCTGCAGCATTTATAAGTTCCCCTAATAAATGCTTTAACTGATCACCCTGATGTTTAATGGTTTTTCTTAAGAATCCCAACTGGCCCCATCTTGAAATGATTTGTGGCACTCCCTTGTGAAAATCCTTCTGCCACTTTTAGGGCTACTCTAGCCACAAGTTTGGCAGGAGGAAACATAGACTTTTGAATAGCTAGCATTTCCTATGAATATTTGAAAACCACTGACTTGGAAAATACGGAAGTAGGACTAGATCATGTACTACAAAAGTCTCAAAGGAGAGGAAGACTTTCATAAATTGGCCCTAACATAATGACAAGTCCATGTCTGTCTGTCTTTTTAAGATTTAATTTCTTAAACTGAAGTAATCACATACAAACAATTTGGAAAGAGGGAGAAAATCACTCAGAACTAATTTTATTAGAACTGCTAATATTTAGTGTATATTCTTCCTATTTAACAAAATGTATTTAAAAAATAATTGAACAATTATACATAAAATCCCTGTTTTCTTTTTGGAGAGATTGTTATATCATAGTAGTTAAATTCATGGGCTCTGGAATTTCAGTGACCCAGTTCAAATCCTCCTTCTCCCCAGCTTAATAAAATTTTCTATGACTTAGGAAAAATTACTTAATCCTTCTAATCTTAGATCTCTTTTTCTAAAAAGAATAAAATAGGAATGGTGATAATAATAATATCAATCTCATAGAGATATTGTGAAAATTAAAAGAGATAAGCACACAGTGCTCACAAAAGTCTACATTGAATTAAGTATCAGTGAAGTATATTAATTCAATACCTTTTGGATAATTCTTTTATGTGCTTTGTTGGTACTTCACTATTTTCCCTAAGGGTCTTTATTTCATTTGGTGTTACTTCATCATCCTGCGTATAGCAAAAGAAACCACATTTTCAAAAAATCGGCACATCAATGGTCCAATAAATATTTTTTTTTAAAAAGGGAAAAAGTAATCTCTTAAAATATATATCAAGTCTTTATATATTTAGATTCATTCAATCTAGTTTGGTGGGAAAAACTTAAAACAATGTACACACACAATTAACTATACTACACATTTGTAGAGATATATAAAGAATGAATTCTTTAATTACCAAAGATAAATAAAACTTTGATTTCATCCTCTTTTCAATTTTTGAAATTTTCTCTAATGTAGTCACATTTCTTTTACTATATTTAACATATTACTTTTACCATATTACATATACTATTAGGAAATTTTCTTATTTAGGCTATAAATCCACTAAGAACAATAACAATGCCTCCCATATTTACCCTGGATATTGTCATTTGATGAAATACCATCCACTTAAACATCTACAGTTACATTATTATAATTGGCTAATATTCAGTATTACTCAATAAATTAAAAATATGCTTATTGTATAATAATATAATTCCTAGAGTTAATAGTCAATACAAGCATGTTATATTAATTTTTTTAGTAGAAAAAACGCTGGACTGGGTTGGAGTTGAGAAAATTTGTTTTCATTTTGCTAATATTTACTTATATGAACTAAAACAAGTCTTTACCTTCTCTTTACTCAGATTTCTTATTTATAAAACTGAATAATTAATCATCTTTAAGAGCTCTTTAAGCTCTAAAGTTAACATATAGTCAATAATTATCATCAAACAATAACCATTCCATCACCACACATGACTCTGGAAACACTGTTAATAAGTCAAGGTTTAGAACGTTGGTCCTCATGCAAAATACTATTGCCTTTTAGCCAAAAATACTTCTGAAAGAACTATTATTTTCAGATGATAATACCTTGGGAAGAAAAAAATTAATTAAAGGAATACACAATATATAAGCTACTTGGTTGGCTTTGGACCTATTTTAAAGATTTTCTCCCTAACTTTTTATTGTGAAAAATTTCAAACTTGTCAAAACATTAAAGAATAGTACAATTAAGTTTTGTATGCTTTTCACCTAGATTCACAAAGTGTTAACACTTTCACACCTTGAGTGTCTCCTCTCTATCTCTTTTTATTTTTGCTGTACCATGTGAAAACATTTACAGATATCTTGACATTTCCACTCTTTAACACCTAGCATTCATTTCATTAAAATATATATACATTCTTTTATCTTTATAATACCACTATCACAATTGAGAAAATTAAATTTAATTCAATAACACCCAATACAGTTCATTGTTAAATTTTCCAAGTTGTCCTCAAAATGTCTTTTATACATTTTTGTTTAAAAAATTCAGAATGTAATCAAAGTTACATTGAAAGAATTGTAATCAAAGTTACATCACATTTGGTTACTATATCTTAGTTTAAAACAGTCCTTTTGCCTTTTTTGTATTTTGTGGCATTGACTGACTGTTTTAGAGTCCAGGTCAGTTAGCTGTCTTGTGATATGGTCCATAATCTGGATTTGTCAGATTGTTAAATCATAACTGGATTCCATTTAAAGCTTTTGAAACAATGGCTCAGCACCTGTAGCTCAGCGGCTAGGGCGCCAACCACATACACTAGAGCTGGCGGGTTCAAATCCAGCCTGGGCCTGCCAAACAACGACAACTACTATAATCAAAAAATAGCTGGGCATTGTGGTGGGTGCCTGTAGTCCCAGCTACTTGGGAGGCTAAGGCTAGGGAATCGCTTAAGCCCAAGAGTTTGAGGTTGCTGTGAGCTGTGACGCCACAGTACTCCAGGGTGACAGTTTGAGACTGTCTCAAAAAAATAAATTAAAGGAAAAATAATTGTGAAAAAAAAGCTTTTGAAAAGAATACTATGAAGACAATATTGTTTACTTATGATACCATATCAAAGTGAAATAATGAGAAGTTGTTCCAATATTGGTGATAATGAATTTGATCAGTTGGTTAAAGTGTTATCTGTCAGATCTCTCCATTGCAAAGGCACATTGCTTCTCTTTGTATATTTGTCTTTGCTTTTTTTTTTTTTGGCAAAGTCTTTCTCTGTCTCCCAGGGTAGTGCAGTGGCACAATCATAGCTCACTGCAGCTCAAACTCCTGGGCTCAAGTGATCCTCCTGCATTTAATTTATGGTTGCAGGCATCTAATTTTTATATTTTTTTGTAGAGATGGGGTCTCACTATTGCCCAATCTGGTCTTGGACTCCTGGGCTCAAGTGATCCTCCAGCCTTGGCCTCCCAAAGTGCTAGGATTACAGGTATGAACTACTATATCCAGCCTACCTTTGTAATTAATACGTAATCAGTGGGTGGTAAGTTTTAGCATCCATTAATGACCTTTGCCTATATCAGTTTTTATGTTGGGGGTTGTAAAATGGAGATTTTCCATCCTATCATTCTTTCTATATTTGTTAGCTGCTATTCTTCTGTAAAGAAAAATGTTCCTTATCCTGCTCTTCCCTTCCTTCTTTCCTTTCTTTTCCCTTCTGTCCTTCCTTTTTTTTCTTTCCTTCTTCTTTTGAAGTATCCACTATGGACCCATGGGTTCATTTTACTTAATATATTATAATCCATTACTGTCATTATTCTTATTAATGGTCAAATTATCACAAATTTAGCTATTGCATAAAGATTTTCAAGTAAGTCAAAAGCATAGGTAAATCTGAGGCAGGATGGCAAAAACTATAAAGCTTCCAATTTCTAGTATTATACACATTTATTGAGGGGTATCACTCAAAACATTTAACAAATGGCATGGCACATAAATTAATCAGAGGCCTACATTGGCAGTAAAGAATTAGTAACTAGCACTTTTATTCCCTTAATAATACTGACAGAAGCAAAGTTTTAAGTTTCTTATGTGAATACTTTCATTTATACAAAAATGCCTCAATTTTACTAATATGCTACTGTAAAAACAATATCAAACCAAATAATACCAAATAAAAGCACACTCTTTAAATTCCTTAATCTGTCTAATTGGTGCTAGTCACATGTCACAAGTAAACTTTCTGTTTTTTGAGACAGAGTCTCACTATGTCAGCCTCAGTAGAGTGCTGGTCACAGCTCACAGCAACCTCCAGCTCTTGGGCTTAAGCGATTCTCTTGCCTCAGCCTCCCTAGTAGCTGGGACTACAGGCGCTCGCCACAGCGCCTGGCTATTTTTTTGTTTTGCAGTTCGACCGAGGCCAGGCTTGAACCCGCCACCTTCGGTATATGGGGCCGGTGCCCTACTCGCTGAGCCACAGGAGCCACCCAAGTAAACATTTTTAATATTACATTGCTTTCAAAAATTTTTGAAACTGTAGATTCTAACCAAGTACCTTCATTACTCTTACCTCTTCTACTGGAAAATGTTGGTCTTGTTCCCAAATAAAACTACCAATTTTTCTTCTTATTTCTGTTTGAGAAAAACAAATCCAATACTATTTTTTAAAAAGTAACTTTGTAGAAGCTCCTAAATTTTGCTTAAAGTCTCAAATTTCTAGGCCAATATTATTGCATTTGCATCAAAGTCACCTAAGATACTTGTTAAAATGCAGATTCCTATTCAATCAGATCAGTGAGGATGAGCTCATGATTTTACATTCCTAACAAACTCTCCAGATGATGCCAATACATTATGATAATCATTATTATAGACTTTTACTGCTGGAATATATATACTATAGTCTTAAAGTTAATTTCACCTTTTTTATTTTTAAGAGAGGGGTTCTCACTATGTTGCCCTGGCTGAAGTGCAGTGGCAAAGCAGCAGTGGCTCTTCACAGGCATGATCATAGCGCAGTTCAGCCTCCAAATCTTTGATTCAAGGGATCCTCCAATCTTAGCCTTCCAAGCAGTTGGGATTATAGGTATGTACCACTTTGCCTAGTTATTTTTTATTCTTTTTAAAGTGGCTATGAGAAAAATTAAAATCTATATGTGGCTCCTATTTGCATCTCATATGTCTAGTAGACAATATTGCTGTAGGGAGATTTTAAAAAGTATTCTTTTTAGTTTTTAAAAGGAAAACATTTTCCTTTAAAATAGGTTTTGTGTTTGTTTTTTTTTGAGACAGAGCCTCAAGCTGTCACCATGGATAGAGTGCTGTGGCATCACAGCTCACAGCAACCTCCAATTCCTGGGCCCAAGGGAGTCTCCTGCCTCTGCTTCCCAAGTAGCTGGGACCACAGGCGCCCGCCACAACACCTGGCCATTTTTTGGTTGCAGCCACCATTGTTGTTTGGCAGGCCTGGGCTGGATTTGAACCAGCCAGCTCAGGTGTACGTGGCTGGCACCCTAGCCCGTTGAGCCACAGGCGCCGAGCCTAAAATAGGTTTTTAAAAATTTAAATACATGTTAATATAAGATGCTAAACTTGAAGACAGGAATAATTAAAAATCAGACCAAATGGGCATTTTACAAGTTCCTTGAAGGTGGGGATTCGCTAAATGGCACAAATAGTTTCTTAATAAATTATTCTCCCATCCAGTCATTAATTTATTTGGGTAAGCCAAATATATCAGAACAATATAGTGTTATAACTAGGTCTCACCAGGACATCAACTTTGGAAGAAACATAATCTCTAAAGTTTTCTTCTTAAAAAAAATTAAATTTTCTTGATACAAGTCTCATTGGGTTGCCCACACAAACTCAAACTTCTAGGATCAAGGGATCTCCCACTTCAATTCCCCAAGTAGCTGAGTCTATAGAGGTATGCCATTATAACCTGCTCTGGGGCTTCAAAATGCTCTTTTATGGAAGCAATTTTCCAAGTTTTTTCTTTTGTTTTATTTTGAATACTCTCCTCACTGGGAATTTGTAATCAGCTTCAGTCTGTCTTTCTGGAGATAGACATGTGCCTATTGAATAAATAAGCTAAACATCAAAAACTGATGCATAACCTATAAAAATGGGATAAAGTTAGCCCAGAAAAGATAGGTAGTATTTGTACAGATGAACAGGACAGGAAAGCATGTTCCAAGCAGGGAAAACTAAAAGCCAATTTCAGAAACAGTTTCTTTATTTACTTGTCCTTCCTACTTCATAGGGTTGCCAAATAAGTTAATGTGAAAGTACTATCAAATGTATAAAGAAAAATACAAATATATGAGTTTATCATCATAACCAATCTTTAAATATCAGAAGAAAACAATTTAGACAAATAAAAAAGACATTCAAAACTAGCAAGGAACACTTTTATTAAATACTCACATATCAGACACCTTAATACATCATCTCATTTTATTCTCAGAACAACTTGGGAGAAATTAAGTAACTTGTTAAAAGTGACTAAGCTAGTAATGCTGGATTTTAGCCTGTGAACACTGTGAAGGCAAGATCTGCATCTATCTTATTCACCACAGAACTGATCCTTGGCAACTGGGTTGAAACCTGGCACGCAGGAGGAGCTCAATGAATGTGTGAATGATCAATAAACAAAGCCAGGATCTACATCTAAGGCAATCCAATCCAAATTAAATATTGCATTTAATTAGATAGCAAAACTCAAAAATCTCCGACTGAGAACAAAGATCAGTTAAGTTGAATTTAGCTGTCAAATAGGGAATGTCTGAATGATCTTTCTGCTAACCTTTTTGCAGGCACTCAGGAGGAAGAATGAAATGACCTAAAGCCACCGAGTTTTTAATTTCAGCTTTAGCTACTGCAGAGAGATAGTAGGCATGAAAAACTGTAGCATTGTCTTCTATGTACTCAAGGCTCCGGTATATTCTAGGAGAAAGAAAGCATATATTTTATTTATATAAATAGGAATGTGTTCAACCTTTCAAAAGAATGAATAAATGACTGGAAGTAGGGTGTGATTACATTAAAGGATACACTTACACTGTGCATTTTTTTCTGGCAAGGAAGTAAAAATACATGGCTTGAGTTATTAGTAGTTTGGAGGCCTATCTAGGCATGTCTCTGCTGTAGAGACTTGGTTAATGAGTAAATGAATTAGGACACTTGACCTAACAGCACTGTTAACTGTGAACAGTAGTTAACAACAACAGCGAATTGAGAGACACTGTGACTGTTTTACCCAAAGTCACCATTATGAAGAGGGATCAATTAATTCTGAGGGAGGGAATAGGCAGGTGGCCTTCACATACAGAAAGAAGGCAACATCTTTCCTGTAGGTGGAGATGAGGGGAAGGACATTAGAGGAAGATGTGCAGGAAGGTAGGTGCTAGCCAAGCTCTGCATCTGTAGGTAAGCACCAGGGAAGGGGGAGAAGGAGGGTAGAAGGGCCCGTGATCCCATCTCTGCCTTGTAAAGGAAATTGAATAGCATTGTGACGGGGACAGACTAAAGGCAGTTACTTCTTAGAAAATGACTGTGATTCAAGAGCTACTAGGTTAATGGCAGTGAAGATGAAAAGCAATTACATGGATTCATTTGGGGTATGAAAGTCTCTTCAAAAGAGACTGGGAAGATTTTAAGTTTGGAGAACACAGGACCCGGTGCAGGTATGTGGGGCAATCAGGAGATTTGGTTTCGACGTGGAGTCTAATGTCTAGAGACAGGTGGAAGCACATGCAGGAATTGGGAAAGGGGTCTGAAGGCCAAGCGGAAGGCCCCACACCGCGGCGGGACCGGGAGGGGTGGGCTATCTATCCCCCACCACCACCACGACGCAGGCCTAGGACTGAAAGCCTGCTCATCCCCGGCCTCACCCTATCATCAACATTTACTAGTGCGCTGCAATTTCCGGCCCCTACTCCGGGCTCATCATGACACAAGAAGCACTGCCGAGCGGCGCTCAGGTACCTCAGCGTGTCTGGGTGTGAAGCATCAGCGCTGAACAAGAATTCGGCTGTCCGCGAGTCACTGATCGTTCCCCCTTCCGCCACTGTGGAGGCAAGAGCACAGAGTGAGAGCGCTAGGCACCTTGGAATACAGGCACGTGGGTCGGGGGTGGGGTGCGAAGCTGCCTTCGCCGCCTCATCCACTCTTCCACTCAACTTCCTACCCCAGAACTGCCTCAGTTCCTCGCCGACACTGCCGCAGAACCAACCCCTCTGCCCTTGAAACATGGCGCCGCCTAACGCGCTGGGCCGTAGAGCGGGGGTTCCGGAGCTGAGATCGCTGATTGGTCCCGGGTCCGCTGGCCGTTCTATGATTGGTCCCCGAGAGCAATGGGCGGGAAAGGCCTGAGGCACTCGGCGGGAAGCCGGTCGCTCCCCAGCTGCGCTGGCTAGTTGTCTCGGTGGATTGCGGCCCGTCAGCCTGACCCAAGAGAGGACGGTCACTGGAGCGTGAGAGTTTGAAATCCTAAGTATTAACAAAGGTATTGCATACATCCAGATTCTGTAGCGTCAAGTATTATTTTGTAGCAAAACTCACTCATTTTATCATTTCATCTATAAATGTCGCCCTTGAATCTCTGAAAGATTTTGAGGACCTTTTAAAAACACACAACTATGATAACACTATCGCATTTAAAAGATGTTGCTTTAATATAGTCAAATACCACGTGTCCGGGTTTCCGTTTTTCTCAAAATTCTCATGTTTTTCTTTTACAGTTTCACGACATCCGTTGTGATGTTAGATTTATCTGGTGTTTGGTCTTTTTAATCTAAAATTTCAAAATTATCGATATAAGGTTGTCCATAGATTCTTTTATTATCTTTTTCTAATGTCTGCAAGGCTTTCTAGCCATTGGTTTTTTTTTTTTTTTTTTGATATTGGTTATTTGTGCCTTCTTTTTATTTCTTAGTCTCATCTGAGGTTTGCCTTTTTTTTTTAGGAATTAAAAATAAGACCTTGATATTCCACCCTTTTGAGTTACAGTTGGGACAACTAGGTGAGGAGGGAACATTTGGAGTGGGATGGAGAACCAGAAGGGGCTCAATGGCTGTAAGTCTAGTCCATTTAGTTTTTGTACTGGAAGGGCTCATCACCAGTTTCATTGAGAAGACACGTGCGGATGAGGGCTTTGGTCACCGAGAAGGGGTCGCAGTTGGCAGAGGGACGTCTGTTTTCAAAGTAGCCCTTCTCCTGGTCGACAGTCCAGGGAATGCGGATGCTGGCACTACGGTTGGCTACACCATCGGAAAAGTCATTGTTGTTGGAGGTTTCGTGGATCCAGTTAGGCACCAGACATTGTCCAGGCCCGCCTTGGGATCATAGGCGCGAAAGTGGTACTGGTGCCACTTGCTTAGTTTCTCCATGGCTTCCTCAATTTACCTCAGACCATTCTCCTCCTGCATGGCCTTGGTGCTGAAGTTGGTATGGAACTTGCACCATTCTAGTTCCCAGGAATGGGCTTGGGATCAAAGGTTGCTATCACTCCAAAGTCGTCACACATGATACAAGATGAAATGAGCCACCCAGAGATGATCTCCCATGCTGATTCCTTCAAAGGGTCCAATTTGGAATTCCCACTGGGCAGGCATGACCTCAGCATTTGTCCTGGCAATCTTGACTCCAGCATAGAAGCAGGCTCGGTAGCGAGCCTCCACAATATCCCTGCCATAGGCTCTGTTTGCTCCCACACCACAGTAAGAAGGACCCTGGGGCCCAGGGAAGCCATTGGTGGGCCAACCAAAAGAGTGCCCATCTGTCCCCATCAGTGTGGATTCCTGCTCCATTCCAAACCAGGGGTGCTGGGTGCTCACCAGGTCCATTATCCATTTACAGGTGTGCCTCAAATTGGTCTCTGCAGGCTTTCGATTATAATTGAAAACTTCACAGAATACCAGCTTGTTGGGGTCCTCATGGAAAGGGTTCCTGAACATGGCAGCAGGCCCCTGAACATGGCAGCAGGCACAGGATACATGTCACTGTTGGAGCCTTCAGACTGTAAAGTATTAGAGCCATCAAAATTCCACTCAGGTAACTCTTCTACACATTTGGGCTCACAGTCCAGGGTGTGGGTCTTGCAGCGCAGACCTTCTCCAGTACCATTGATCCAGATAACATGGCTTGGACTTTCTCGCCCTGAGAAAGGGACGTATACACCTGCTTGATGCCTTTGTTTAAGTGGGAACTTGCTGAGGTGGCCATGGTGGAAGATGTTCTGGGCGGCGAGCAGGCGGGCAGGTCACGAGAGCAAGGTGAGGAGGGAAAGGAGGCTGATATGCTGCTCAAACGCCCTACTCTTCTCCCATCCTCCACTCTCAAGGTTTGTCAATTTTATTTAGCCTTTGCTAAAGAACAATTTTTTTTGTTGTTTGAGACAGAGCCTCAAGCCGTCACCCTGGATAGAGTACTGTGGCAACACAGCTCACAGCAACCTCTAATTCCTGGGCTCAAGCAAGTCTCCTGTCTCTGCCTCCCAAGTAGCCAGGACTACAGTCCGCCACAACGCCCAGCCATTTTTTGGTTGCAGCTGTCATTGTTGTTTGGCAGGCCCCGGGCTGGATTCAAACCCACCAGCTCAGGTGTATGTGGCTGGCGCCTTAGCCCATTGAGCCACAGGCACCGAGCCAAGAACAAATTTTTGATATTGTTGTCACTTTCTTTATATTAATGTATTTCTTTTCTGTGTCATTAATTTTAGCTCTTTATAATTTCTTTCTACTTTTCTTAGTTTTAAATTGCTGTTCTTTTTCTGATTTCTTGAAATAGATGACTGGTTTTCATCCTTTCTTCCACTAAACTGTGCTTTTAAGGCTATACATTTCCTTTTAAACTGCATGCCACGTGTTTTTGAAATGCCATTTTTTTCCTATTGCTTAACACAAAATATTTTCAAATTGCCAAATATATCTGATTTTCTAGTTATCTTGGTATTGATTTCTGGTTTACATGCATAATATGTCCAAGAGTATGGTCTATGTGATTATAATCCTTTGAAATTGGTTGACATTTTTCATATGACTAAATTGTATGATCACTGTCTTGTGTATGTCTAAAGCTGTTACATGTTCCAGGATATTGGGTACAGTGTTCCGTATATGGGGTATTACAATTAAGTTTGTGAACTTATCCTAGAAAAAGTGCTACTACATACCTCATTGCTGAATATCACTACCATCACCTTTGAAGTACCCCCCCCCCATGGGAAGCTATGCATATGGGCTAGTGCCTAGTCTACCCTTCAAAACAATTTTCTAGAATGAAAATTTTCTAGTTTTTTGCAAACTTAATTGTCCAACCTCATACAATGACAGCTCTGATGACCATTCCAGGAAAAGAGTTCCAAAATCGCTTTGAAGAGTGAACTAGACACTGGTGTCAGCACATAGCTTCCCAAGGGAGGTACTTCAAAGGTGACCCTAGTGATATTCAGCAACTCACTTTTTCTCTAGGATGAGTTTGCAAAATTGATAGTCTAACTTCATATGTTCGTTGGGTCAAGTTTTTTAATCCTCTTGTCTAATTCTTCAATCAATTTCTGATAAGTCATGTAAAAATCTCATACTTTGTGGGCTTATCAGTTTCTTCTTCTAGATTTGTTAATTTTTACTTTATATATTGTGAAATTATGTTTTAGGTACATGAAAGTACTTGGCAAATTTGTAACAAACTATATTTAGCAGGTACCAGGATAACTATTAGGCCCCTGGAAAAGTACTCAGGACTTTCTACAGTGCCTCAGCACTTTCTTATCTTTATTTATTATTTTTTTATTAAATCATAGCTGTGTACATTAATGCAATTATGGGGTACAATGTGCTGGTTTTATATGCCATTTGAAATAGTTTTATCAAACTGGTTAACATAGCCTTCACCACACTTTCTTAGTTATTGTGCTAAGACATTTATACTCTACATTTTTTAACATGTACTCTTGCAAAATACACCGTAGGTGTATTCCCACCAATTACCCTCCCTCCACCCATCCTTCCCCACTCCCCTCCCCACCCTCAACTCGCTCCCCTTCTTCTTGGGCTATAGTTGGGTTATAGCTTTCTATAAATTGGTTTCATAGTAGGGGAGTACATTGGATACTTTTTCTTCCATTCTTGAGATACTTTGCTAAGAAGAATATGTTCCCGCTCCATCCATGTAAACATGAAAGAGGTAATGTCTCCATCTTTTTTAAGGCTGCATAATATTTCATGGTATACACATACCACAATTTATTAATCCATTCATGAGTCGATGGGCACTTGGGCTTCTTCCATGACTTAGCAATTATAAATTGGGCTGCAATAAACTTTCTGGTGCAAATATCTTTGTTTTAAAGTGCTTTTTGGTCTTCTGGATATGTACCTAGTAGAGGAATTGAAGGATTGATTTAGATGGCAGGTCTATTTTTAGATCCCTAAGTGATCTTCAAACATCTTTCCAAAAGGAATGAATTAGTTTGCATTCCCACCAGCAGTGCAGAAGTGTTCCTTTTTCTCCACATCCATGCCAACATCTCTGGTTTTGGGATTTTGTGATGTGGACTAATCTTACTGGAGTTAGATGATGTCTCAAAGTGGTTTTTATTTGCATTTCTCTGATGATTAAGGATGATGAGCATTTTTTCATGTGTCTATAGGCCGTGCACCTGTCTTCTTCAGATAAATTTCTTTTCAAATCCCTTGCCCACCCTGAAATGGGATCACTTGTTCTTTTCTTGCTAATACGTTTGGGTTCTCTGTGGATTCTGGTTATTAAACCTTTGTCAGAAACATAACTTGCAAATATCTTCTCCCATTCTGAGGGCTATCTGCTTGCTTTACTTACTATATTTTTGGCTGTGCAGAAGCTTTTTAGTTTGATCAGATCCCGGTAATGTATTTTTGATGCACTTTCTTATCTTTAAACAGCTGATTCATAGTGTCCCTGCTTGCTTTAGAGCTACTTTGGTTGACCAATAGTGTCATTTACCTAACTCTGCCTAGGGGAAAATCGTAATAGCAGTGACATTGGTTGCCTGACAGCTTATGATAATGGTCTGTGCCTGTATGATTTGTTTCACTGTGAACAAAAGCAATACAATGTAAAAATGTTGCTTTATTCATTGGGAGAAGATTTAAAGCAACACCACAGGGTGGGCAGATGGGCATTTTGCTACCAAGAAGCTCCTGTGCAAGAACTTCCTGTGCTTCCCAGGAACAGGCACAAGAAACTCATTTAACTGGCCAAGCTGGATTTGTCTGAGTCATTCTTTGGTCTGTAATTCTTCCTCTTTTTTTTTTTCTTTTTCATTATTTTTTTCTTTTTTTCTTTGTTTATTTTTATTTATTTACTTATTTATTTTTGTAATTCTTCCTCTTAATGCACTCAAACTGTGGACTCCTCCTCAGGTTGGGAAGCAGTTTTCCCAGGGTTGTCCTGAAATAATACTTGTTATTATGTTTGGGGTTTTTGTTTGTTTTGTTTGTTTGCAGTTTTTGGCCGGGGCTGGGCTTGAACCTGCCACCCCCAGTATATAGGGCCGACGCCCTACTCCTTGAGCCAGCGCCACCCGTATGTTTTGGGGTTTTGGTTTGTTTGTTTGTTTGTTTTTAAATTTTATTATCTTTATCATCAAATCATAGCTGTGTACAATAGTGCAATCAAAGGGTACAATGTGCTAGTTTCATATACAATCTTAACGATTTTCATCAAACTGATTAACATAGCCTTCCTGGCAATTTCTCCATTATTATATGAAGACATTTGTATTCTGCATTTAGCAAGGTTCGCCAGTACCCTTCTAAGATGCACTGTGGGTTTTTTTTGAGACAGAGTCTCACTATGTTGCCCTTGGTAGACTATGTTGCTCACAGCAACCTCAAATTCTTGGGCTTAAATGATTCTCTTGCCTCAGTCTCCCAAGTAGCTGGGACTACAGGTGCCTGCCACAACACCCGGCTATTTTTTGGTTGGAGTTGTCATTATTGTTTAGCAGGCCCTGCCAGGCTTGCACCTGCCAACCTTGGTGTATGTGGCTGGAGTCCTACTCACTGAGCTATGGGTGCTGAGCCTTGTTATTACTTTCTAGTTGATTAACCATTAAGCACTGAAATATGAATGGTAAAACTTTAAAACATATAGAATAAAATGCAGGAGAATGTCTTTCTGGGCTCAGGATAGAGAAAGATTTTTTTTTTTTTTTTTTGAGACAGAGCCTCAAGCTGTCACCCTGGATAGAGTGCTATGGCATCACAGCTCACAGCAATCTCCAATTCCTGGGCTCAAGCGAGTCTCCTGCCTCCACCTCCCAAGTAGCTGGGACCACAGGTGCCCGCCACAACGCCCAGCCATTTTTTGGTTGCAGCCGTCATTGTTGTTTGGCGGGCCCAGGCTGGATTCGAACTGGATTCGAACCCGCCAGCTCAGGTGTACGTGGCTGGCGCCTTAGCCCGTTGAGCCACGGGCACTGAGCCAGATTTTTTTTTTTTAAGACAGAGTTTCACTCTGTTAGGCAAGAGTGCCATGGCATTAGCCTAGCTCACAGCAACCTCAAGTTCTTAGGCTCAAACTCCTGCCTCAGCTTCCCAAGTAGCTAGGACTACAGGCACAATGCCACCAGCCTCAGCTAATTTTTTTTATTTTTAATTGGGGGGGGGTGTCTCACTTTGCTCAGGTTGGTCTTGAACTCCTAACCTCAAGAAATCCTCTTGCTTCAGCCTCCCAGAGTGCTAGGATTTCAGACATGAGCCACTGTGTCTAGACAGGAAGGATTTTTTTTAATGAGGTATTAACCTTGATAGAAAAGATATATGATTTTTTTGTTTTTTTGAGACAGAGCCTCAGGCTGTCACCCTGGATAGAGTGCCATGGCATCACAGCTCACAGCAACCTCCAATTTCCGGGCTCAAGCTAGTCTCCTGCCTCCCAAGTAGCTGGGACTACAGGCACCCGCCACAACACCCAGCCATATTTTGGTTGCAGCCATCATTGTTGTTTGGCGGGCCCAGGCTGGATTCGAACCCACCAGCTCAGATGTATGTGGCTGGTGCCCCAGCCCATTGAGCCACAGGTGCCAAGCCATGAATTTGACTGCATTAAAATGACAAACTT
>CAUYON010138274.1:0-10100 GCA_963573935.1 Arctocebus calabarensis | reverse complement strand
CAATGATGGCTGCAACCAAAAAAATGGCCAGGTATTGTGGCAGGCATCTGTAGTCCCAGATACTTGGGAGGAGGAGGCAAGAGACTCACTTGAGCCCAGGAATTGGAGGTTGCTGTGAGTTGTGATGCCACGGCACACTACCCAGGGGGAAATCTTGAGGCTCTGTATCAAAAAAAAAAAAAAAAAAAGCTTTAAAAAGTAAAAGAAAAAAAAGGAGGCGGTTATTGCGAGAAAGTTTGCTCTTGGTTGTTTCAAACATGAACATGCTGGAAAAAAATTGCATAGGAACCAACATGACTTCTGTGCTATAACAATCCCCCATTGACCTATGGCATGTAAGGTTGTTCATATCTAAGAAACACATCCTGTAGCAAAACAGTTTATACTGAATATCTCCTATCTGCCTATTGCTGTGGCAGGAGCTGAATATAAACCATGTGATTTTATCTGCATATTAACCTAATATAGTAGGTATTCTTACCTCTGAGGCTCCGAGTCATCAACCTGAGATCACAAGTTTTTAAGTGGCGAAGCCAAGCTTATTTAATGACACTATAGCATAGAAGTCATGTTGTAAATCAAACTGTTCCCTACTTAGAGTTCAAGATGAGAAATTCATTAGGTAGAATTTCATTTGTTGACTTTGTTAATGTCAGTTAGTTGGTTTTTATCATAACAATGACCCAAAAAGGAGTATTAGTTTATTTTTAAAGAAATGACAATGTATTTGGTTGCTACCAAATTATAAAATTTCTTTGCCATGATAATGCTGTTCTTCATATAGAAATGTGGGTATCATTCTAATGATTGGGTCATGTTCATCAATGCTATGCTTTCTGGACCAGAAAGACTGTTCTTGTTTGTATGTTTTCCCAAAACTGATGGGCTAGTTAATTTTAAATACTGTTTTGGCTAAGATTCCCTAATGAGGAATGTGGTTTTAAAAAAATTTGAAAACAACAACAAAAAAATACATGTTGAGGCTTGGCACCTGCGGCTCCAAACCTGCGCTGGTGGTTCGAATCCAGCCCGGCTTAACAAACAATGACGGCTTCAACCAAAAAATGGCCGGGCATTGTGGCAGGCGCCTGTAGTCCCAGCTACTTGGGAGGCAGAGGCAAGAGACTCGCTTGAACCCAGGTATTGGAGATTTCTGTGAGCTGTGATGCCAAGGCACTCTCTCCAGGGTGACAGCTTGAGGCTCTGTCTCAGAAGATGACTTTCATATGATTAATTAATTTTTGACAAATACTGCTAAAAATATTAAGTGATACCAACAAATCATGCTAGAACAACTGAATATCCACATGGGAAAAAATAAATCTCTACATCACACACAGAAGTTAACTTGAGAAGGATCATAGACTTAAAGGAAAAGGGAAACATACAAAGGTTCTAGAAGAAGGCATAGAGAACAACTTCAAGATCTGAAAGTACATAAACATTTTTTTTGCACAGAAGGAAATATATATATATAAAAGAAAAAATCGATAAATCATTAAATTAAAAACTTTGATCAACAGGCTGGGACCAGTGGCTCTCTGTAAACCTAGCATTTTGGGAGACCGAGGCATGAAGATTGCTTGAGGCCAGGAGTTCAAGCCCAGCCTCAGTAAAAGTGAGACACTGTCGCTACAAAAAGTAGGAAATGTAGCAGGGTATGTGAAAGGGGGGCACTCAACCGGCACAAAACTCACAGAGCACCAAGGCTTGTACAAAAGGTCTTTATTGGCAGGGAAACTGCAGAGCAGCATTAAGGAGGAGGGGGGAGAGAGAGAGAAATGGGGGAAGAGAGAAGGGAGAGAAGGGGGGGGGAGAGAGAAGAGAAGAGCAGAAGAGGAGAGAAGAGACACACACAGGGGGTGATGGGAGAGAAAAGAGAGAGAGCAAAAGACAAGGGCATCTGATATAGTCTCTGTTAGGGGAGGTGTTGGGATGGTAGAACAGCCAATAAGGTCTGTTACTAGTCTGGTGCAAAGAGCCGTAGGGGGCAGGCCATAAGTTTGAGCTTTCAGTGGATAATCGGGATAGGGAGACAAAGTTGTGCAATTATCTAACAGTATGGTGGTGGTGGGGCCTGTAGTCTCATCTACTTGGGAGGCTAAGGCAGGAGGATCACTTGGGCTCAGGAGTTGGAGGTTACAGTAAGCTATGATGACACTACTGCACTCTAGCCCAGAAAATAAAGTTGAGACTTGTCTCAAACACCTCACCCCCCCCAAATAAAAACTGATCATCAAAAGGGACCATCAAGAAAATTATTAGTTAAGTAAGTCACAGACAGAAAGAAATACTGATGAAACACATATCTAACAAAGGACTTGTATCCAGAATACGTAAAGAACTTTTAGAACTCATTAATCAAAAGACAGGCAGCCCAATTTAAAAAAAAAATGGGGTACAGATTTGAAGAGACATGCGTCAGGAAAAGGCAATTCAAAACCATAATAAGATATTGCTTCACAGCCACTGAGATGGTGATGGTTATGAGAAAAAAGGCTGCTAACAAGTATTGGTGACAATGTGGAGAAAGCGGAATCCTGATACATTGCTAGTGGGAATGCAAAATGGTGCAGCCACTTTGGAAAACAATCTTGCAGTTCCTCAGATAATTTAACATACAATTACCACATGATCCAGCAATTCCACTCCTAGGTATAGACCCAAGAGAAATGAAAACATGTCTACACAAAAACTTATACACGAACGTTCACTGCAGCTTTATTCATGCAGCTAAAAAGGGGAAACCCAAATGCCCATCAACTGATGAATGGATGAATAAAATGGGATAGGTTTATACAACAGAATGTTATTTGGCAATGAAAAGAAATGAAATACTACCTCCATGTTACCACGTGGAGGAAGCTGGGAAACACTCTGCCATGGGAAAGAAGCTAGACACAAAGGATCACAGTGTGTCTGATTTAATTTTTGGAAATGTTCAGAATAGGCAAGTCTATAGTGACAGAAATTAGATTAGTGGTTGTCTAGGGTTGAGGGTGACAGAGAGATTGGGGAGTGATGGTTAAATTGTACCAAGTTTCTTTTCTTAGGTGAGAAAAAAATCTTCCAAAGTTGATTGAGGTCATGGATGCACAAGTCTGTGACTATACTAAAACCATTGAATTAGGTGCTTTACATGGGTGAATTATATGGCATATGAATATCTCAATAAAGCTGGGTTTTTTAAAGAAAAGATTTAAACAGACACTTCCTAAAGGAAGCTAACCAGATGGCCAATAAACATATTTTTAAAGTGTGATCAACATCATTAGTTATCAGGGAAACACAAATTAAAACCACAGCGAGAAATCTCTCCACAACTACTAAGATGGTTAAAATTATGCACACTGACAACAAAATTTTGGCAAGGATATGTAGGAAAGGAGTTAAAAATATATCCCTCTGGCATATTAACTATTTAAATGCCTTTAGGCACTTGAAAAACAGCACGTGCAGGAAGACCAATTTGACCTTCATGCTCTTTCTTAGAAGCAGAAGATGAAATTCCTTTGTGACAGACACCTTTCCTATGCTAGAAGGAAAGCCAACATCCTTATCTTTAAAGACAAGTTGAGACCAAGAGAATTCTGTACAGACATTATTAAAATTACTCTTATCTTTTAAGCTTCCCAACATAATTTAGTTGCTTCTTCACAAGTAATTATTCTCTGTCCAATCTAGTATATAAATAACTGAGTCTAACTGCTTCCTGGAGTCCTCATTTCTTTACGTGGGCTCTAGTGCCCTGTAAAACTTGTGTTATGCTTTTCTCCTCTTAATCTATATTAAGTCAATTCAATTCTTGGACCCACCAGGGACCCTTATAGAATGGAGGTAGTGGTTTTCAATTCTTACAGAAGCAACTAGAACTCTCATATATTACTGAGAGAAGTGTAAAATGGTACCACTACACTGGAAAACAGTAGTAGTTTTTCATACATTTGAATGCATACCTACCCTATGACCTTAGTTTTCAATTCTACTCCTAGATATTTACCTACGATAAATAAGATGTATGTCCACAAAAAGTCTTATACAAGAATATTCATAGTGGCTTTATCTATAACAGCCAAACATTGGAACAAGTATCTTAATCTCTCCTGTGCTATTATAACAGAATATCTAAAACTAGGTAATTCATAATGAAAAGAAGTTTATTTGCCTCACATTTCTGGAGGCTGGGAAGTCCAAGAGCACAGTGCCAGCATCTGATAAGGGCTGTTGTGTTGTAGCATCCTATAGCAGAGGCACAAGGGCAAGATAGTGTGAGACAGTGTGAGAGCAGGAGAGGGCTTAACTCACCTCTATGACAATCCACTTCTCCTGAAAAATGAACCTACTCCTAAGATAATGGTATTAACACATCCATAAGGGATGAATGCCTCTTAACAGTCCCATTTCTTTTTTGTTTGTTTATTTTAGAGACAGGATATCACTCTGTTATTCAGGCTGGAGTGTGGTAGATGATGATAGCTCACTGTAACCCTGAACTCCTGGGCCCAAGTGATCTTTCCGGCTCATTTTCCCCAGTAGTTAGAACTACAGGCATGTACTTCAACACTTGACTAATTTTTTAAAAACATTGGAAGACATAGGGGTTTTATTATGTTGCTCAGGCTGGTCTTGAACTCAAGCGATCCCCCCACTTTGATCTTCTAATGTGACTTGGGAGACCAGGAGAAGAGGATCACTTAAGCCCAAGACTTTGGGACCATAGTGAGCTATGATCAGGTCACTGCACTCCTGCCAGGGTGATGAAGGAAGACCTTATCTCTATAAAAAAAAGAAAGGAAGAAAGAAAGAAAAAACATTAGAATTGTGTAGTTAAGATTTGCACATTTCACTGTAGGTAAATTTTACCTTATAAAAGAAACATAAACAATTTTGAACTCTAGTAGATTTGCTTTTTATAGTGGTACAGGTTAGCAGTTCTGAAGCTTTCTTGAGGAGTATAAATGAGTAAATATATTCAAGACAATGGGATCCACTCTAGAGAGTAGAGTTGATATGGAAAGGATACTCTCTGCTGTGTTGGTTTGGAATAGAGAATTGGTGGTACCACTGTGAACTCATGATTTCATGAAGGACACGTGTGTGTGTGTGTGTTCTTACTATGAGAGTCTAGAAACAATACCTACTAGAGCACATTTAGAGGTAAGATTCTGGTTCCCAGATACTGTTTTCCACCAAAAGGAACCATTGGAGAAAAGGTTGACTCAAGGGCTGGGGTAGGGAAAATACAAAGTGAGCCTGGAGGACCTGGCTGCACCCAGAGAGTACTTGAGGAAGCTCCTTTTGGCCAAAAATGGGACAATTTGTGCAAATTGAGCAATTTTGTGGGAAAGATAAGAAAAGTACAAAAATCTCTGCCAAAAGAGAGCAAAAAGGAGAGCAATAAAAAAAAGAATAAAAGGGTCTGAAAAACCACAGCAAAAATGGAGGACTCTTGGTTAGTGACGAAAGCAAAAATAGTAAATAATAATAGTAATAGATTATAACCTATTTAACAAAATAAGAATCTATGAGTCCATACTAAGTAAATAGATGAATAAATAAATAAATTGGGAGTCACGAAAGCTCTTCTTTATAATTGCAAGTCAACTGATGAATGTAGTAGGAATGATGGAGTGAGGTTAATCATCAAAGGATGCTACAACTGATAGGAAGTTTTTTTATGAGGAACAGCACATTTACATAGTCTTAAAGTATCTCCTAATAAGTTACTTATTAATTACAAAGAGGAAAACAGGAACTTCACAGTGAAGAAACCAGGCAGACACCAGGGTAACCAAGTAATCAAATGTAACATTATCAGTACTGGGACAAACCTCTGTCACCTGTCTCATGATACAGGGCACTGACAGGGGCACAGTGCAGAAGGTGAATCTCATCATGAAGAACTACTGGACAAAGGCAATCTGAGATGGGGAGTGGGAGAAAAGAGTGAGAGACAGACGGGGAGAGAGAGCAAATGGGGCAAACTGTAATTGGCAAACAGGGAAGTATAAGGGAGTTCCTGGCACTATTCTTGAAACTTTTCTGTAAGTTTGAAATCATATCAAAACGCAAAGTTAAAAAAATGTTGGAAAAAGGGCCAGGAGACAATTGCCCATGGTTCTCCCACATTTCTGCCTCTCTTAGGAGCACAGGCACTGATAGATTTTTCCCAGAATATCTTTTAAAGGCTATTTGTATAGCATAGAGCCTTGAAGACAGAGATTAAATTGCCTTCTGAATAAAAAGGCAGGTTTGTTCACTGTTGAGTATAATGCCTCCCTTCAAAGGCAAAGATTGGGCAAGTGTGCATGCAGCTCACTATAAACAATTTGGGTTCCCTATGCTTAAGGCTCCTCAGTTTTGATGAAAATCTACCAGGTGCACAGCATTCACCTGAACCCCTCTCTGTTACTCTTGTGAGGCTTTGGAAGCAAGAGGAATTGATGCAATTGTGAAGCTTATGCAACTTAATGTGTGACAAGTAATAAAGTCCTTTGTCTCCAACCCAGGAGCCTCATGTCTTGTGCCAGAATCCATGAAACTGTAACAGGTTAACTTAGCTTCCAAGTAGGGGGAAGTCTTGGACTCTTCACTGTTCTTGACAAAAGCAAATGTGAAAAAAAAAAAAAACAACAACAAAACACTGTCAACCATTTGATGATTGTTGAGGCATGTGGTTTTTATTTACTTTTTATTTATTTATTTATTTTTTGCAGTTTTTGGCCAGCGCTGCCACCTCCAGTGTATGGGGCCAGCGCCCTACTCCTTGAGCCACAGGCGCCACCCAGATGCATGTGGTTTTTGTATTAGCAGACACCTAGTGGAGGGCATGGGGAAATTATATACACCATATATTTGGGGAGAATGTGGCTAGAAAGGAGTCTGGAGGAAGTGGAGAGAATTGATGCCAAACAACAGGAAAAAGAGAGTGGGTACAAAGGGGGCTTAATGGTCAAGAGGGAGTGGTGACCAAGATCAGACTCTGAGATCAGAAACAAGGAAAACAAGAGTATCACATCAGTAATGTCAGTGACAAATTCACTTTAGGCAGTACTTTTTAAGATTGGTTGTTTGCTTAATTTTCATCATGTATGTGCACATCAAATAGAGATCTGAGAGAAATCATTCATATGGGTTTTAAAGTTAATTTGGGCCAGAAAATGTGGATTCATGTTTCCTTATCCTGCTTTTAATAGCATGTACTATAACATAGGGGTTGGCCTGATACATGCCTTTTAATTGATTCTTTAAGAAATAGCCCTATTTTTGGTGCCAGTAGTAATGGAAGAGAGAAAATGAGTTTTCATTAATAACCTTCATTATAATCCACATATTTATGTGTCTCCTGAAATTATATGCTGAGATCCTCACCCCCAAGGTGAAAGGCCTTTGGAAGTGGTTAGGTCATAGGACTGGCCCCCTTGGGACTGGAATTAGTGCCCTAACAGGGGTCCAAGACAGACCCCTTAATGCTTTCTCTGTTAGGTTAAAGTGACAAGATAGTTGTCTAGAGGAAGCAGGTTCTCACCAGGCATGGAATCTGCCAGCACCTTGACCTTGGACTTTGTAGTCTATAGAACAGTGATAAATAAAAGTAGCCTAAATAGACTGAGACACTCTTCATACTATTTCACTTTAAAAAAAAGTTATTCAAATTATAATAGTAATAAGTGTTTACTGTAATAAACAGAAAGTTTTCAAAAAGAAAAATTTATATCACCCTAATCCCATTTTTAGAAAATCACTGCTAATATTTTAGATTATTTTTACTTTGTACAATATTAAAATTCTATTGCCTATAATTTTGTATCTTGCCTTTTTGACCTTTACTAATATATTGAAATTTTTTTTCTCTCTCTTTTTTTTGTTTTTATTAAATCAGAGCTGTGTACATTAACGCAAGCATGGGGTACAATGTGCTGGTTTTTCATACCATTTGAGAAATATTTTTATATCATTAAATTTTCTTAAAAAGCATGATATTAATGGCTGCTTAATAATATATTCAATGAACATACCATCATATGTGTTGGTATAATTCTTCTGGTTTTGGTAATTTATATTATTTTCAATTGTTTTGTTTTATGTGGTAAACTCTGAATGTCTGATTAGGATTAATTTCCATGGGTGAAATTGCTAGATGAAGTCATTGTAAAATAGCTTTCTCAAATACTTCTGCCACTTTGCATACCAGTATTCATATATTACCTGGTTCAATCTTAACCAAATTTAAGCAGTCAAATTTAAGTTAAAAATATGTTTTTAACTCAATTATTATTAATGAAATTTATATTTTAAATACTAATGTTAAAACTTTAAAATATGATTATTAATATTTATATTCTTCTTTCATGACCTGTTTGTTCATGTCTTTTGCCCATATTTTTATTGAGATATTAATGATTTTAACATTGATTTGTAAGAATGCTTTAAATATTAAGGTTGTTAACCATTTCTCCATAATTGTCACACTTTTTAAATATAGTTTGTTATTATCTTTTAAATGTTGTTTGTCATATTTTGAAATATAGAAGTTAAATTTTTATGTCTCTGAATCTGTCTTTTCTGTTGCATGTTTTAAAAGTGCTTTAAAACTTTCTGGAATATGGCCCTGTGATTGCACCAATGTACATAATTCTGATTCAATAAAATTATTAAAAAAAAAAAAAAACTTTCTGGAATATGGTTTGGTACCTGTAGCTCAGCACCTAGGGTGCCAGCCACATACACCGGATCCGGCGGGTTCGAACCCAGCCTCGGCCTGCCAAAACTTTCTGGAATATATTGTGGAAATTCTGATGGGAACTTCTAACTTAATTTCCCAAAATAGTTCATCATTTTCCTCAGTATGAATTATTTAATATTCCATATTTTCATTAATCTGGGATGTAGCTTTAATTACATGCTAAATTCTTAAACAGTTAAAATCTCCATAGCTGACCACCTCTCTACACTGACCCCCTCATTAAGTTGACCTAATTTTCATAGACCCAACATGTACCACATACAGTAGCCCGAGTTTTTTATGTTGACTCCCTCTGTATATTGACCAGTTTCTTACAGTCCCTTAGATTGCAACTTATAGCTTCTACTATATTTTTTCTATCTCCATAATACACAAAGTCACAATGTACAATTATTTATAACTAGAGGGTTTGACCCCAAAAGGCAGCATCCCAGAATTGCCAGGGGTGGCATGTATTGTTTGAAACAGTTCCTCCTTTTGAAAATCATTACATTAGTAAACACATAATGTTTTCTTACTCTAGTGATAATTTTTTTTATTTTTTGACAAATTTTTGTGTTTTATTTATTGTAGCTTTAGAGTATGCTTTAATTTCCGGTAGAGTTAGCCTCTCATTTATCTTCTTTTTTTGTATTTATTTATTTTAGAGATGGAGTCTTACTTTATCGTCCTCGGTAGAGTGGTGTCACAGCTCACAGCAACCTCCAACTCCTGGGCTTAGGTGATTCTCTTGCTCCCCGAGTAGCTGGGACTACAGGCGCCTGCCACAGTGCCCGGCTATTTTTTGTTGCAGTTTGGCCGGGGCTGGGTTTGAACTCACTACCCTCGGTATATGGGGCTGGCACCCTACCCATTGAGCCACAGGTGCTATCCTAACTTCTTTTTTTAAAAACAAGTATTTTTGCTTGTTGATTCTTTCGTACAAATTTTAAAATTTCTCCTCTCACTAGGATATTTGTGAAGCATTGGCATTTCCTCCATATTTAGACTCACCATCTTTTTTTTTTGAGACAGAGCCTCAAGCTGTCACCCTGGATAGAGTGCTGTGGCATCTACCCCCAATTCCTGAGCTCAAGCGAGTCTCCTGCCTCCACCTCCCAAGTAGCTGGGACTACAGGCGCCCACCACAACGCCCGGCCATTTTTTGGTTGCAGCCGTCATTGTTGTTTGGCGGGCCCAGGGCCTGGATTTGAACCCGCCAGCTCAGGTATACGTGGCTGGCGCCTTAGCCCGTTGAGCCACAGGCGCCGAGCCCCTAGGTTTATTTCTAATAATCAAAATTCCTAAATGCTCTAGCAAGATCCTCAGTCAATGTAAATATACATAATTCATCTTCTTCCACTCAACTTGTTTT
>CAUYON010138272.1:0-20421 GCA_963573935.1 Arctocebus calabarensis | reverse complement strand
GGGAGTTGATCTACTCTGGTTATTCATATTGCCAGAGTTTTTCTGTTGATTCCACCTCATGATTATTTTTCACTATTGCCTATGACCTTCCTCAGAGTTGGGGAGGTGTCTCTCCCAGATCAGACCCTGGCAGAATCGCTCAGTTGTTACTGGATCTTTGTAGGGAGTGACCCTGTGTTTCTAATGATTTCTCAAACCCTGTGGGATGGAGAGCTTAAATCCTACTCAGCCTGCTTAGAAGACACTTTAAATTGCTAACTTGGGCTAAGCCCAGGCTTCCTCAGGAAAGCGCTGTGGCTGGGATCACTCCTTGAGTGGCTGTCCACTTACCCAGTGTGCCAAAACCAGTCTCACCCTATACCCCTGAGGGCTAAGGCTGCAAGGCATCTCAGTCCCCGCCTTTATGCTTCTCAGTTACTAGATTACTCGCTCCCGCCCAATGCCTGTTTTGCAACCCTGAGGGTGGAGCTTGCCAGGGCAGTTCTCCCACAATGGCTCCACACAGCCCGCCACCAAACACTGGCAGCTCCATCTGGCTTGGTGGCCCAGTCTGGGGCCCCAGGCAACACTCAAAAAACCCCACACAACTTCCCAGATTCTCCCAAGGCAGTTCAACCAAGTGCCAAGTCCAAAAGAAACCCAAACGGCTTACAGGCAAGTCCCTTCCAGCCTGCAGTCCCACTGCTGCCCCACCCACAGCCACCGACAGGATCAGACAGAATGAACAGACGCAACCACTTGCCCAATCTCCGCCACTTTAGCCTTCCTCAGGGTGTCCAGAAGCCTCACGCTGTCTCTCTGTGTCCCCAAAGGGAAATTTCTGGGCAGATCCTGCCTGGCAGAGATGCCTGAAGTCCTCTCTCCCCAGTCTCACTGTGCCCAGCCACAAGGAAGCTGTTACTCATCCACCATATTGCTCCACCCCCTGTGTTTTTATTTTCATTCAGTTCAAAATACTTTAAAATTTCCCTTTCAATTTCTGTTTTGATTTCTTGGGTATATAGAAGTGTGTTGTTTAGCTTCCAAATCTTTGGAGATATGGCCAGAGATTTTCTATTATTCACTTTTAGTTTAATTCCATCATGATTACACAGGATACTTTGTATGTCTTTAATTATTTTTAATTTATTTAGAATTACTTTATGGACATGGATATGGTTTATTTAGGTAATCCTTTTAAATGTACTTGAAAAGAACATATATTTTGAGTTGTTCATTGTATAAATAGCAAATAGGTCAAGTTAGTTGATAATATTTATCACCATTTCACTTAAGTTCTATTGATATTTTTTCAGTCCTTTTTTTTGGTTTTGTCCTATCTATGGTCAATTTGGGATAGTATATATTTCTATGTCTTCAAGTGTCTTAATTGTTTCTTCTACAATGTCCAATAATGATTGATCTCATCTAGTGTGCCTTTAATGAACTGACTTTATTTTCTTAAAGCAATTTTTTAAAACTATGTGAAAAGTATAGAGGGTTTCAACATGTTCTCTTCCCTTCCAAGCAGTTTTCTCCTCCAGCAGTATCCTCCGTCAGTCTGGTACATTTGTTAAACCTGATGAATAAATACTGACCCTTCATTATCAACTAAAGTCCATAGTGCACCTTGAGGTTTGACAAATGTATAATGACACGTATCCACCATTCTACCATCATATAGAAGAGTATTGTGGCTCTAAAGTCTCCTGTGCTCCACCTTTTTATCCCTCCCCTTCTCTCCTCCCCACAGCCTGTGGAAGCCACTGACCTTTTCACTGTCTCCATAGTTTTGCCTTTCCCAGATGTCATACATTTAGAATCAAGAAGTATTTATGAGATTAACTTATTTTAATGCATTTATGATTTCTCCATGTCAGTCATAGCTTGGCAGGTTATTTCTTTTTAGCTGTGATTGACATTGCACTGTGTGGATATACCATAGTTTATATACTCACCTACTGAAAGACATCTTAGCTGCTTCTAAGTTTTGACTATTATGATCAAAGCTGCTGGCCATTTTCTATGGCTATACATGTCTGTGTGCAGGTTTTTGTGTAGACATAAGTTTTTAATTCATTTCAGTAAATATAAGGCAGCATGATTGCTGCATTGTAAGGTAAGAGTGTGTTTAGTTTTGTAAGAAATTGCAAAACTGGCTTCCAAAGTGACTGTACCATTCTGAATTCCCAAAAACGCTGAATGAGAGTTCTTATTGTTCCACATCCTCATCAGAATTTTGTTCAGTGTTTTAGATTTTGGACATTTTAGTGTAATCTCATTGTTAAAATTTGCATTTCCCGAATGATGTACAATGTATATCTCCTTTGGTGAGATGTATCTATAAAAATCATTTTCTTTCTTTCTTTCTTTCTTTTCTTTTTCTTTCTTTCTTTTTTCTTTTCTCTTTTTTTTTTTTTCTTTTTTTGCAGTTTTTGGCCAGGGTGGGTCTGAACTCACCACCTCCAGCATAGGGGGCCAGTGCCCTACTCCTTGAGCCACTGGCACCGCCCCAAAATCTATACAAATCTTTTGCGGATTTTTAAATTGGATTATTTGTTTTCTAATTGTTGAGTTTTAGGAGTTCTTTCAATATGTAGTATTTGGATAACCACTCTTCAGGAACTGATGTGTCTTTTGCAAATATTTTCTCCCAATCTGGGATTTATTGTCTCTTTCTCTCGATCACCTAGTGTATTGTATTTTTCAATATATTGTAATTTTCACTTCTAGAACTTTGTTTTTCGTTTGTTTATTTGGTTGGTTGGTTGATTTGGGGGGTTGTTTGTATGTTATATATATATTTCATATATATAAAATCTTTACTTATTATGCGTAGTCTTTCCTCTGGTTTCTCAAACATACAGAAGACAATTACAATCACTGATTTAATGTCCCTTTCAACTAATTCTCTCATTAGTGTGCTTTCTGATTGAATCAATTTTATCTTCACTGTGCCTCATTTTTTCTGGTTCTTTCCATGCCTGGTAACTTCTTATTCAGTGCCAGAGTTTGTAAATATTACCTATTGGGTGCTGTCTATTTTTCTATTCCTATAGTTTAAGCTTTGTTATGAGAGTATCTTTTGGGAACTGGGGCTAATTTTGTTCCACTATTTAGGAAAGACTTCTTTGAGTCTCCTCTCATTACTCATGACTTAGAAAGCTTGGTGGAAAAAGAAACTATTTGTGGCTCTACCTGAGTTATGAATAATATTGCCTCTAATCTGAGGGACATGGGGAGAACTTGTTTCATTGAACTTAAACAGCTTCTTCACATGCATAAGCTGATCGGATCTCAGCTAAGCACTGGAGAGGAATCTTCTACACATTTATAAAGTATCCTGTCTCTGAATCTCTCCATTCTCTGTTACTTTTTCCTATTAACTCCAACTGCTTGGCTTCCTTGGACTCCTAGCATTGTCTCCTTCAGGAAAATTGACAAGTTCTACCTGGGTTCCCCCACTCTTCCCCTTGCTCTGGAATATGTCTGGCAGTTATATAGCTTACGTCATTTACTTATATACCTCTCAGGGATCACTGTCCTTTATTACTTGACATCCCATGCTTTAAAAACTCTGATTTCACTTATTTTGCCTAGCATTTTGTTATTTCAGGCAAGAAGGTAAACCCAACTACTGTTACTCCATTTTGGCCAGGAGTGGGAGTTCCATATTATTTTGAAGATTGGCAATATGACATAGAAACTGATTGGGAACTAGTAGCAAGTCGCTAGACCTTCACTAAACTATTCAAGATGGAAGCAGGAGTCTAAAGTGAGGTTTCCCTCTATGGACTCCCAGTCTGTTCCATAGATGCCACATACCCTTGCCCCCAACTATCATTGAAAGCTTAGTTTGCTCCTTGTAGAGCCCACCTCTTCTACTGGTGCAATAAGAGCCCACACTGGCTGCTAACTTTAAACTTTTATGGGTGTGAGTCACTACTCACTGAATCCCTCAAATTTCAGCAGACATGTCAATTGCTTTGAAAGCTTTGCATGAATTACACATCTTCCCACCTTAAGAACACAGACAATTCTCTAAGGAGATATTTTTTGCCAATATTCAACTTTTTAATAAATTATTAGCCTTATTTCATTAAAGCTGGAAGCAGTTTATAAGCTGGGAGTCATGAGACCAGTCTTCCAAAGTCTTCGCATAATCTGCATAGACCATATGGCAATGATTTTTCACAGCTTTTTAAGGCCAAACACCTAGATAGCAGGGAAAGTATCTTTTGCTAACTTGTTTTATATAAAATGTTTTATACTTGGATTATTTGTCAATGTGTTAACCAAAGTATGCAGACAAACACTGCCTGAATATTGCCCGGCAAGTAATGAGCCTTCAATAAATATTTGTCAAACAAATAAATGCCTAATTTGGGGGAACACTTAATTTTAGTAGCACATTATGAAATCTACAGGGTTTTCAAAAGTTAGAAACCTCATAGAAAGGAATGATAAAGCCCCAAATATTAAAAGCAGCTAAAAAGAAAGGTGTGACTTTTGCTGTACCACAGACTCACACACCAACAATATATTCTGAAAGACAGAAGTATACTTTGTCCAAACTGCTGGAAAATTGTTTTAAATCTGAAATTCAGTACACAGGCTGTCATGGAATGGAGGGTGAAATAAAAGTTATTTTTCCTTTAATTGGAAAGAAAATTTCTATTAAAGGAAACCAGAAGAAAGCAAGGTGATTCAAAAAATAAGTGATGAAGAATTGGAAATATGTTGGTAGAATTCAAGTGGTTGCCTATTTACAATATTACTATTAACTTAGTTTATTGTGTTTAAAAATGAGATGAAACTAAGATAGCAGGAGAATAACATGGGAAATAGTAAGTCAGAGTTAAAATATTTCAGTTCATGTATCACTCACAAGATTTTTACATAAAGATTGTTAAAAATTTTAAGAGTAACCACTGAAGGAAATGAATCCAGTTAAGAAACTTCAAGAAGTCAGGACAAAATAGAAACAAGCATTTAAAAATAGTTTAAAATAGAACAAAATAGTACAGTAGAATTAATTTCAAATATGACTGCAAGAAAGAAAATAAGCAACTTCTGAGATCCAGGAACTGCTCTGATAATTCCAAGGCCACAGAGTTGTCAGAAGTAAGCTATACTGTTTTCCTGTTGGAAATAAATAATCTCACAAAACAGCAGCATCAGACAAAATCAGCATAAGACCATGATAAAGTAAGACAACATAAGACAACTGCATATTATCTAAGTACGGTCACTGTCACTGAGCAAACCAAAAAATGCCAGTGCCAGACACCCCTCTCTCTTGGCTAATATGATTGCTACTTTTTAAAATACCAATTCCACTTTTGTCTCACTCTATCCTGTTTTCCCTATACCTAAGATTTGTTAAGATGCACAATTATAGAATTGTCCCATTTCTGCCAACACTAAATCAGAACAAACCTCTCTTTCCTTAGACTCTCCCCAAGTCATATAACTAAAGCCCCAATTAGATGATAGGTCTTTTATAACTGTGGTCTCCAAACCCCAGGCCATGGCTGGAACCTGTGCCTATCCTGTTAGGAACCAGGTCACACAGCGGGAGGTGAGTAGCAGGCGAGGGATGGAAGCTTCATCTATTTTTACAGCTGCTCCCCATCACTTGCATCACTGCCTGAGCACCATTTCCTGTCAGATAACCAGCAGCATTAGACTCTCAGAGGAGTTTGAACCCTACTGTAAATGGTGCATGAGAGGGATGGAGGTTTTCTGTCCCTTATGAGAATCTAACAGCAGATGATTTGAGGTGGCGCTGAGGTGGTGATGCTAGTGCTGGGGAGTGGCTGCAAATATTGGGTGGAAACCTCTAGTTGCAGAAAAACAAGCTCAGGGCTCCCACTGTCTCTGTTTTATTGTGCATTGTATAGTCATTGTGTTATATGTCACAATGTAATAATAATAGAAATAAAGTGCACAATAAATGCAATGTCCTTGAATAATGCCAAAATTACTCCTCCTGGTTCACGGAAAATCTTTCTTCTATGAAGTCAGTGCCTATTGCCAAAAAGGTAGAGAACTGCTGCTTTATAACATCCTCTTATCAAGGTGACCCTCATTCCTCAAGGGATACAATCACCCATGATGTGGTGAGTAATGACCTTAACTTGTTCAACTCTGGGTGCTCTGCTGTGGTCTTCGCCTGAAGGCACTAAAATACCCATTATCTCAATAAAATGTAAATGGCATCTTAGTTCACTCTTCTCATCAATTTGTTTTTAGATTAATTTTTAAATAAACCTGCCAAATCACTCTATCCTTCCAAATTCTGCTGATGCTTTTCATTTTCTTAAAAGTATAGAATAATGTAGTAAGAACTGGTATCTTTCCATTAGTAAGTTTCCTCTTCCAAAAATATATCTATTCATTTATACATATCATGGTTTATGAATTTTTTTGTAGTTTTACTCATACAGATAATGTATATGACTTGCCAAATGTATTTCTAAGTAATATATAGGAAGCTATGCCTTGATATATTTAAAGGTTTTTAAATAGGTATCCATGTATACACATACATGTATATATGTGTGTGTGTGTGTGTATATATATATACATATGTGTGTATGTGTGTGTATATATATATGGGGAGAGAGAGAGAGAGAGAAAGGGAGAGAGAGAGACTTTGTTGGGTTTTTTTTGAGACAGGTTCTCACTGGGTTGTCCAGGCTATCATTGCAATTTCAAACTCCTGGGCTCAACTGATCCTCTTGCCTGTCTCCAGAATAGCTGAGACTACAACCACCCTTCACAACACCCAGTTAATTTTTTTAATTTTTTGTAAGAATGAGGTCTCCTATGTTGCTCAGGCTGGTCTCAAATTCCTGGCCTCAAGCAATCCTCCTGCCTGAGCCTCCTAAAGTGTTAAGATTACAGGTGTGAGCCACTGTTCATGGCCCTGTATTTCCTTACATAGCTTTTATATACATCTTTACATATTTACTCCTATATATTTGAGCTATTATATATCACTATTGTACATTTTACTTTCTAATTCATTATTTTCTATTTTTAACTTTGAATTATTTGGAAAAGTTTCTTGATCTCTTTCTCATACTTAGAATAAAAAGATTGGTTCATTTTTTTTAATAAGCATCTCAGAATATGGATTTTCCTCTCAGTATAGTTTTGACCATATGCTAAGAATGATCACAGAGAATATATAACTGTCATTCTCCTTAATTTCTAAGTCATATGAGGTTATAATAGTTATGTTTTATTTTATATATTTGGAAGAGTTGAGTTTTTTCCAGGTCATTAAAGTTTTGTCTCTTTAATTTTTTGTAATCAATCTCTACTTTTAAAATATGATGGTGAGATAATTTTGCCTGTATAAAAATTTAAATTTTCTTATTTTTCTCATATATCTTCATTTTAAATAATATTCTATGAATTCTTAAAAGGGTGTAAGTATATGCATGCATTTTCTTTATAAACATCCTTAAGATACATGCATCTTTATGAATAATCTCTGAAGTATAAATATTCCATTTGCCCTTTTCACTACTGTATCATTAAAGCCTGACACAATGGCAGACATACTCAAGAAATATTTGCAACTGAATGAATCAGTTATTATTTTCATTTATTCTTTTACCCTCAATGATCTGTTGAAAACTAAAAGATGTCTGAAAAATCCTCGACTACTATTATTTTGTAGAATTTTCCTTGCATATTTAAAAACATTCACTGGATATATTTACATTCTATATTATTCAGTGTATTAAGGTTCGTAACTGTTATAACATCATTGTGTATTATTCTATCCAAATAAAATTACCATCTTTGCCCATTTATTGCTTCTTGAAATTGATTTCTTTTTTTTTTTTTAATACATGTAGCAGCTCCCATGTTCTTTCTATTGGTATTGCCTAATACGTCTTTGTCCCAATTTCTAAACTTTTATTGAAATTCTATTATAGTTGTGTTTCCTGCAAAAGCTATACATTTTGCATTTTGGCTATTTTACTAATATGAACTAATGGCCTTTAAGTGGTGGTGACATATTATAAATATTTCTTATGCTTTTGTCTTATATGCTTTCTTCTGTTTTTTTTTCCACGATCTGATACTATATGAAAGTCCTTTACTTGCTTTTTTCCATTTTCTTAATGAACTGGAAAACATACATATGTCTTAATATTCTCAAATATTAAGAATCATAAACTTTCTCAATACATTGATGTAACAGAGGAAATAATGTATTACTTCTCATATATATGAAATTAGGGAGAAAAACACACTCTTACCCTCTCTGCACCCCTGCTACCAATTCCCAATGTACACTTAAAAAAAAAATCTGAGCGTGCACAAGCAGAATACAGGCACTAATGTTATTGACATTATACATCTTCTTTGTCAAGAATTATTCCTGACATTTTAATTCTTATGTCACTCATATTTAAAATAATATCTGCGTTCTTTTATTTGTGTTTAACTAGTTTCAAGGACTGCTTCAGTTTTTATACTATGATTTTCCCATTCTTGAGTTGTTTTCATTTATCTCTAAGTTATCCAGAATTGAGACAGAGCCTCAAGCCATCACCCTGGATAGAGTGCAGTGGCATCACAGCTCACAGCAACCTCCAATTCCTGGGCTAGAGAGTGAGTCTCTTGCCTCGGCTTCCCAAGTAGCTGGGACTACAGGAGCCCGCCACAACGCCCGGCCATTTTTTGGTTGCAGCCGTCATTGTTGTTTGGCGGCCTGGGATGGATTCGAACCCTCCAGCTCAGGTATACGTGGCTGGTGCCTTAGCCCATTGGGCCACAGACGCAGAGCCTCCAGAACACATTTTTAAAGATTTTTCTCCACGTGTGAACATCTGAACGTGAACAGTGGACCTTCTGATCATGTTCACAACGATTCTTCCTCTGGTTTTCAGATAAACTTTGTTACTTTCTGGTGGCTCAGGTTTTGGTGTGCACTATTTCTTCATACTTTATTTTCTACCCTTACATGTATGTACACGGTATTTTATTTTCTTTTGTCTGGAGAGAGGCCTGATTTGCTCTAGAACAGGACTATCCAAAAGAATTTTCTAAAAAAAGTCAAAATGTCCTCTAACTGTGCGGTCCAACACAGCTTCATTAGAGATCCACCACATGGGGCTACTGACTACTTAAAATGTAGCCGCTAAAAATTAATTTTACTTACTTTTAACTGATTAATTGATTCACATTTAAATAACTACAGGTGGGCTACCTTAGTGGCCAGCACAGCTCTAGATGGGTCCAGGAGAACGAGGGAGGGGTGGCGTTCTGTTCTGTGTGTTCTCTCACCTCGTTTCCAATCTCCCAACCAACTCTCCTCCGCTTGAAGAAGTTGGATTTTCTTCAGCTTCGTTTAGGCTGGAGTGCGGATGTGAAATCTTTTTCTTTGGGCCACTTTTCCTTCCACACTTCTTGCAGGTGTCTTAACTGCTCCAGCTCCTGGGATTACCAATGGGATTGCCACTTTGGCCTCACTCTCTCCTCTCTCTTTTCCTCTTTCCTCGAGGTTAAGACTGGGGCTATTTTTCCACCACCACCTCTTTTGGCTGCTGTCCTGGAAAAGGAAAATACTAATGTCGCGCTTCCCGAGGATTCTGTGTGATGGAGGGACTGTCGGTTTTTCAAAGATGAGACGAAGAGAGCAGGTGCGTTTGGGGGCTGAGATGGAGAAGGCGTCTTCCTCTTCGCGCGCCGCCCTCTGGTTTATTTCCCAGGTCCCCTCCCTCTCCCTTCTTAGCATTTCCGTCCTTCCCGCAGGGGCTGGGCCTTCCCGCGGCTGCAGCTAGCATCCAGGCCTGCACGGCTCAGCTTGCTGGGTCTTCTCCTCCGCCAGCCTGAGCACCTCAGCACACCATCTTCCCAGTCTCCGCTGCTCCAATTAACATCGTCACTCCTCTTCCTCCTTTTAATAACCACTTTTATACTCCCAGGGCCTTAGCTGCCAAACCAGCACTACCCCCACAGACTCAAGACACTTTTTTTTTTTAATAGGTTAAAGTTAGCTGTACTGGGAGATACCAAAAGTACATCTATTTCTTTAGACGTATTCCTGGCACGAGAAGCCCTCAGGTCAGGAGTGAGGGTGGAGGCTGCACGGAACTCTTCAAGCACACGGAGGAGTCCTGTGCGCTCCACCACAGACCTTCCTAGCTAATACTCCGCTCTTCCCCTGCCTCAACTGTCCAGATCTTAACTGCACCTCCCAAGCGCGCCTCTCTCAAGGCCTGTGCTGACACGAAGGCCTTTCAGTCTCCGCTCAGGGCAGCAACTGAGCTGATAAGTTGACCTACAACCCCTCAGGGGCCGTCCTGACAACCTGTCACCAGGCCTTCAAGGTGGGAGGATCAGTGTTGTCTGTGGCAACACAAGCACTCCAGCCTTTGTTGTCTCAGAATTCTAGTTTCCAGGCCGCCACAGTGGCTCTGGACGGAGGTTGGGAGGGTTGCTGGAGGACTGCCGGGGAGTTACCTTTCGATTTTGAGGCTGGGGACACTGAGTAGGTTATCTAGGTCCGTCAATTCACTGTGACGAAAACTTTCAGCCTCTCTGGATTCCTGGCACTCCTAGTGGAGAGCCCTCTGAGCGCCACCTCCTCCCGGGGAGAGCCGGGACCAGGCAGGTGCAGCACCCGTGACGTCAACGCAACGAGACCCCTCCCCTCCCCACCCCCATCCCCGGGCTCGCCACCTGCTGAGTGGGCTCGCCACCTGCAAACTTACCTGGTGAGGACCATGGGAGGGAGCGACTTGCGAATTCCAGGAAGTCTTTCCGGGTTATGTTTCACCCTCCTTTTTCTCCAACTTTACTCTTTCCCCTTCTGTCTCCCTGTACCTCCTTTCCCCCTCATTTCCTGATGCAAACTAGTATCCAGACGGCCCAGGAGAAGTTAAAGACCGTGTTGGTAAATGAAAAGAGAATCCAGAGAAGGCCGATGAGAGAACCTGGTGATAATAGCTGGAGAGAAAAATCCGGGATGTAGGCGGGGGACAGGGGAAGGGTTTGGAGCAAGGGGCTTTAGTCAAAGGGTCTGCAAAAGCATGAATAGTTCTGCAGAGCCTTCTCCATATCTGAGAACTATTAACTGAGAGTCTGACACCTTTCAATGCCCGACAGAGACAGCTACTAGCTATTATTTATTCTTTTTGAGGGATGCTACCCGTGAGGTTTCATCTGTATAACATAACCATCTTTGCTCCAACCCTTCCTTTTCTTCTTTTCCTCCCACAACCTGCCTTGCTAAGTCGCATCCCCTATTCTTTCTGTAACCTCAGGATGGTATAAAAGTGTCAGCCATCTGCATTTCTTTGAGTTTTTCATATAGGCATGACTCCAGTGCCCATATGCACATTAATAAAATCTATATGCCTCAAAATATGTCAAAGAAGTATATTTGCATGAAGAGAATCTTCTCTGAAGAAACAAGTGGCCAACAAACACATGAAAAAATGCTCATCATCCATAATCATCAGAGAAATGCAAATCGAAACCACCCGGAGATATCACCTAACCCCAATGAAAACAGCCCATATCACAAAGTCCCAAAGCTGCAGATGCTGGCGTGGATGTGAAGAGAAGTGAACACTTTTACACTGCTGGTGGGACTGCAAACTAATACAGCCTCTGTGAGAAGAAGTATGGTGACCCCTCAAAGATCTCATATTAGACCTCCCATTTGATCCCCCAATCTTATTTCTAGGTATCTACCCAGAAGAGAAACAATCATTTTATCATAAGGACATTTTCACTAAAATGTTTGCCTCAGCTCAGCTCAGTTCGCAATCACCAAGATGTGGAATCAATACAAGTGCCTATCAACCCATGAATGGATTAATAAACTTTGGTATATGTATACCATTCATATTCAGCTATAAAAAATATGGAGACTTTACATTTTTGTATTAACCTGGATGGAATTGAAGAAAATTCTCCTCAGTAAAATATCACAAGAATGGAAAAGCAAGTATCCAATGTCCTCACTACTAATAAGAAACCAATAGATTAATAACTACACCCCCATGTGAGAGAAAAACACAATTAAATTCAAGTGGGAGGAGGCGGGAGAGACTGGGTGAGTGCTCGCCTGATGGGCACAGCGCAGAGTACACAGCACCCCCAGGGGGAAGGGTTCGACCACCACTCGGACTTCACCCAAACAAACTCAAACAATGCAACCGAATCATGCGTACCCTCATATGAATCTGAATTTTTTTTTAAAGAAGTATATTGAAATATTTTTTATTTCCTTTACTATTTTTATTTTGTTTTAAATCTCTTTTGAACTTGAAAAAAGTTACTTTGATTATGCCTTTATTTTATTTCTTCTCACCTGAACATCAGTTGTCTGCATCTTTGGTCTCTGTCCCTGCCTTCCCTGCGAGTTCTCTCCCTGACAGTTGCTGTTCTCTCGGTGTTCGGGAAGACTGTCTTTAGGATGTGACCCCGACTCAGTGTAACCCAGTGCCGACTCTGCCCTTTGTCGAGGTTAACGCTGATTTCTTTGTCCTGTTGGACATTTTCGTGTGGTACACTCCTGCTTGATTTCTTTCAGTTTTCCTTCTATTTCTGCCTGTCTCTCAGCCAGCACCTTTTACATTTCAGCTTTTGTTATTATTTTTTGTCAGTTCTCATCTCTTTATTTTAAAGTCTAATGTTATGAATTTTATTAGAAGCATACTCTATGAAACTTACCTCTGCATTCAGTTATGCATCATAGACATTTCTGGAAACACTTTTATCTTCTGCAGCTTAAGGTCTCATTTATATTCTAGAACCTTTTTATAGACTCTTTTATGCTCTTTCTTCCTTTCTGCACAGCTGGCATCCTTTAGGAAAGGCAGATCCAGTCACCTAAACAAGGGGGGTAAATTCTGTTTGTTTTATTGGTTGCTTGGTTTGTTGTTGTTGTTGTTTTTGCAACAGAGTCTCACTTTCTCTCCCTGGACTTGACTACCATGGCCTCATCATAGCTCATAGAAACCTCAAACTTGTGGGCTCAAATGATTCTCTTGCCTCAGTCTCCCGAGTAGCTGGAACTATAAGTGCCTCACACAACATCTAGCTATTTTTAGAGACAAGGGTCTCTTTCTACCTCTGACTGGTCTCGAACTCCTGAGCTTAAAGCAATTCACCCACCTGAACCTCCCAGAGGGCGAGGATTATAGGTGTGAGCCACCGTCTGTCCACAGCCCCTATAGTTGCTAACTCCTCCTCCCAGGTCACAAGAAGGGGAACTATAAGGCACACATGCCCAAACTCAATTTCCAGGGCATTTTCAGGCCTTTTCTGTAAAACGGCTGGCTGAACAGCCGGAACAGACTTTTCTACTTTACTTGATTAGCTTCCTATTAGGAGGAGAGTTCAATCCATCCAATTTGAAGCATCTGTGGTTTTTCACCTATCAGATGATAAATGAAAAAGTTAAGTGCAGCTCTCCCACAAATTTCAGCCCTTTCCCTTTAAAAACTTCAGGTCTAACTTATAAAGCACCACCCATTTTCCATTATTATTGTTGACTATAGTTCACATTTAAAAGTGTTTGGTAGAATCATGTCAAGTAAGGGTAAGAGGAGAGTTGAACTGGCCCTGCTCAGTAGAAGTTGGGCTTCTGCCCTTCAAATTGTAAAACCTCTTCTCTGAGCTGTGAGTGTATGGCTTTGATGGTTTAAACACTCTACCAACATTCGTCTGCATGGCCTCATCATTATGGCTCCGTATTTCATCTGTATCCTAACCTATGGTATGTGGAAATTCCTCATTAAATTGGGCATGCCATGGAGTCAAGGACTTTTAGGCCATTATTTTGTACTTTTGAAAATTTGCTTACTTTGCTGCATTTTCTCAGTCATCGAATGAGGTTGAGAGGGAAGCAAATTAGCGGTTTTTGACTTTGCCACACATAGTGGTCCAAGTCTGGTTAAGCAAATGCATATGTTTATAGATCCTCTTTGCCCTCGTAATACAGCTCTCCCTTCAAAGGACTGTAGGCCCACAGTCACAGTCATACGTGATAATTGAGTGTTGCCTCAGCAACTCTCAGGAACTCAAAAAGGAGCTCATGGTTTAGCTAAAGTCTTTTTCCCTCACGGATTCATCCTCATTCCATATCCCTTCTACCTCTGAGTGCTTCCCATGTCTGTTTCTAGCAGCAATAGTTTATTCTTTCATTTGGTCAAACAAACATTATTTTACCAGGCTCTGTGTTAGGCCCTGAGGATATCATGATAACTGATGCATAGTCATTACCTTCATAAAACATAGTATGTGACATATTGAGAAGAAAGCCGGTAAACAAGTTAAAGAATAAATAAATAAATATTTATAAAAGTTGCTTTACTCACTGTGAAGAGAATGAACCGTGAACTATGGTAGAGAATGCAGAGGTTATTAATGTAAATACGGTGCCTAGAAATTCTTCTATTTAAATTGAGAAAAATAAGAAGGTGGTTTTGATACAGGACATTTGGCGCCCCAGCCAGCTCAGTGGAGCTGAGCCTCCACCTTGGCGGTGTCGGTCGGTGCAGCGGCAGCCAGCTGAGGAACCAGGGGGCTGGATGATGGGCAAGGAGGGGAGCCTCGGACCCCCCTCCAGAGGCTCCAACAACCAAAAAGGCCGGACAACTGCCGAGGAGACACTGGCCCCTTGGTGTTTCCTTCACTTTACACTTACGATGAAATACCCCATTTCCTATGCCTTGGTCAATTTCATGAGAATTTCCTAGGCCTCAATTCCATGAATGGACTGTGTCCATTCTTTAATACATTCATTCACTTTGCCCGGTGGAAGGGACTGTGTTCATCCATTGATACATTCATTCACCTTGCCCCGGGGAAGGGACTGTGTTCATTCATTGATACATTCATTCACCTTGCCCCACGGAAGGAACTGTGTCCATTCATTGATACATTCATTCACCTTGCCCAGCGGAAGGGACTGTTTCCATTCATTAATACATTCATTCACCTTGCCCCGCGGAAGGGACTGTGTTCATTCATTGATACATTCATTCACCTTGCCCCAGCGGAAGGGACTGTTTCCATTCATTTCCTGGCCAAGGAATCCATACACCCGAGACTAAAAGCCTAAACGCGGAGACCAGGAAAGACTGGGAAAGAAACGGAGAGAGCTTTTCTCTCCCTACTTGAGTTCTCTCTCTCTACCAGGAGCTTTAGTATTTTTTTGTATTCTTTTCTGTAAATAAATTCTGTCTTACCACTGATCTGTGGTCCATGGATTTATTCTTCAAATCACTGAGACCAAGAACCTGAAATTCCGGTATCAGTTTTAGGGCATGGTGTGAGGATGATAATCTGTGTTCTATACAGAATTGTAAGTGAAAAGGCTTTGAAGTGGAAACCAGAATAGTGATTGGAAGATGGTAAGAAAGTAGTCAGAAAATGGGGTTTGGAACAGAAGGCATTGTAGGGGCCCAGGGAAACTTCCCCTTCACCTTTCAAACGTTTACTGAAATATCAACTCACAAAAGGCAGAGTCTCTGGAGAAAAGGCATATGCAATTTATTAAGGTGTACAAGAGGCGGATCACAGATGATTACCCGGCCCCCAGTGGGGTGCAGAAGCCTATATACCATCTTGAGGTTGCATGGATCTTGGCAAAACACATTATAGAAGCCAGGAAAATGAGGTCTGATTAGCAAAGGTGGCCTTCTCATACCTTTTCATAAAGAGGTAGCCTTCTCATACAGACCAAATCTCATAGGTAGCAGCCTCCAGAGAGAACAGACAGTAAATGTTCTCTCAGACTTTGAAAGGCATCCAATCCTCAGTTAATCTTTCCTAGATCCAGACAAGGGGAGGCCTCGCTGCATCAAGGCAGACTCTCTACAGATGTAAATCTGCCCCAGAAAAGACACATTTGCAGGGTTACGTCTGCTTGTTGGCTCTCTGAGCAGCCCTCCAAAATATGTCAAATTTATTTTCAGTAAAATATTTTGATTTCCTTCGGCATAGACCAAAACATACAGATTTCGAAAGTAAGGAATATGGAATAAATTCTAAAAACTGTGTGAAGCCATTGAAGAATGTTAAATAAGGAATAATGTGATGTATTTCAAAGAGATGATTCTAGACTGGGGGATGGATTGGGGATGTAGAGCGAGAGTGGAAGCAGGAAGACCATTTAGCCTTCTCTTGTACAGTATCCACACCAGAAGTGGACACTGGAGGTAGGAGTAATAATAGGTTTTCACTAGTTTGGATGTAGGCTATAAAGTACAAAAAGCAGTCAGGGATGTCTGTAACGTTCTTGCTTAAGCAACTAAGTGGATGGCATTATCGTTCACGAAGAAGTGAGAGACTGAGGGAGGAAGAGGGTGTTCTGTTTCATACTGTATGGCTTGGTTTTGTTCTTTGAGATGGGGTCTTGCTGTGTTGCCCAAGCTGGAATGCTGGAGTCTGGATTCACCAATGCAGCCGTGGAGTACTAAAGTCTCACCCTCCTGGACTTACATGATCCTTCTGCTTCACCCTCCTGAGTAGCTGGGACCACAGGAGCATGTCCAGCTAAGGAGGGAGGGGTTACAGGGGAAAGATAAAGCAAGGGTTTGTGTCTGAACATGATGCTTTGGAGAAGCCATTGAGTCAAACATGGAGTTGAATATACTTGCCTAGAATTCATTCTAGATGTGTGGATTGCTAGAGGTAAACTTTTGGAGCCATAGAATCTAAAGAGATGTGAGTAAAACATATCATCTGAAAAGAGATGGCAAAGAAGTAAAGAAAGCCTTTAACAATGCCAACGTTTAGAAGTTGGGTGGAAGAAGAGTGGGCTGAAAGGACAACTAAAAAGAGAAAACAATGAAGTCAAAAGAAGACTAGTGCAGTGGAGTCACATGTAATCCCAGAGAAGGAAGTTTTCAGAAAGGAGGTAGCAGCCCTCTGTGCTGGAGCTGCTGGGGACAGAGGAAGAGGAGACACTTTCAGATGTCACAACCACAGAAGTCATTAATGACCTTGACAAGCACAAGTGTATTTGAATTATGGGGGAAGGGAGGTTGGAGCAGGAGGAAAGGAAGTTGAAAAAATGTCAAATTAAAAATTAATTTTAAATGTGGAAGGATAAAATCTTGAATGGTAGTTGAGCAGGTGGATATAGTATATTAGACAATTGTTTCAAAAGCTCTGGCTTTCAAGGGAGCAAAGGGACAGAACAATGTCTCAAGGAAGACAGGCAATGAAAGGAGATTTCTAGTGCATGGGAGATTCGAGACGGTGTTTATCTACTGATCACAGTAAACCAGGAAAAGTGGAAGAGTAAAGATGCGACCCACAGACAGACACTCCCGGGAAGTGGAGAAGGGTGGGATCCAGCACACACCCAAATTGTATTTTGATAACTGGATGGAAATTTTAGTTATTGCAGTAGGAGGAGTGAGGAAAAAGAAAGGATGGAGGTAAATTTATAGCCTTATAGAATAATTTCAGAGTTTTCCAACTGCTCCTTATCTGTTACCAGTTGGGGGGAAAGACTCCATCACGTGCTCAGATCGGGCAGCAGAAGAAAAGCCATATCTTGATCGTGCAGAAATACAAAATAGCAAAGTCAAACAAAGGCTGAACAGGCCAGATTTCTCCTTGTTACCTTATCCACAGAACTGTAGATTCTAACTTTCCTAGCTGCTGTCTGGAGGTCAGCTGCCAAGCTTTGGGTAACAACAAGCCATGGTAGCGAAGTCAAGTTCCATTCAGCATCTGAAACAGCTTTCCCTGACTGACCTGCGGATTCTACACTGTTGCTTTGAATCCTTTCTTATTGGTGTGATAGAAACCTAAGTGTGGTGTACATATGGACGTAGAGTGTGGAATAATAGACATTACAGCCTCAGAGGGTTGGCAGGTGGGAGGGGATGAGAGATGAGAAATTACTCAATGGATACAATGTACATTACTTGGGTGGTGGTTACTCTTAAAGCCCAGACTTCACCACCCAGCATGTAACAGAACTGCACACGTCCCCCTTAAACGCACACAAAATAATTTTTAAGAAAAAGGAAAGAAAGAAATCCTCATTTTGTTTTAGCAATAAGAATGTGAAGTTGTCACTCTTGTTTTCAAAGTCTAAAAGCAGAGAAGTCCACAACAGACCGTGAGAGGAAGGCAGTATATCTTTTGTATACAGAACCCAAAATGTCTGTCCCAAAATGCTGGAGAGCAAGACACCAGCCTGGCTTGGAAGCCACTTTTCAGTGTATATTTTTAAATACATTTTTGATATTATCTTCAATGCAGTGCCCTGAGATCTTGAGCCCAGCTGATTTAGCTGTCAGACTCTGACATAATCCCTTATAGATGTATGTGACAGCCCAGAGCCCACCGGTTTCCAGCTTGCAGTAATATTTATGGGCACCCCTGAACTCAATCACACAGCAAGTACGACGTATGGAAGAGAGAAAAGCAATGACAGCTGTTCCTTAATGCTCGCCTGTTTTCTCATATTTCTTAGGCATGAAGTCAAGGGTTAAATGAACACATTGAGAGAAAGTGATGTCTACCGTTAGGGAAGAGTGAATTGTAGAAAATTTTCGAGAAATAACACCTAGAAGAGGATTTTCCCTCCTGAAAATGAAGCACGCGTCATTTCAGCTTTCCACCTACATATGTCAATTTAATTAGAAAACAGATTTCATAAATCGAAAGCAATCATGGGGTGCCAGGTGAGTAGAGGTGTGTGCATGTGTGTGTAATTTTTAAATACTCAATATGCACATTTGACACTCTAGAGAATTAATCAAACTGTCAGGTCCAAGACTGAAAATGGAGATGCTCATGCAGGGGTATGTGTGGTAACTTAGCAACCGGGGCTGAGGAGGTTAAGACAGAAATTGCTGTCATTTCCTTATATTTAAGAATTTCTACCGTACACTTTTCCCTTCTTCCTTCCCTCCCTCAACACACACACTCTGATTCCTCCAGGGGGTAGCTCACCCAATCATACCTTTTATATTTTTTGATGATCTTGTGTATGACAATTTCTATTTGCGGCAGATAACAGGAATCACCTACTGAGTGCTGAATCTGGGGACATCTGTGAAGACGTCATTGATCAGAACTGTCTTTTGGAGGTTGCACAGGTGTTACTAACTGGACTCATAATTTCCCATCAATGCAGAGATGATGAGCGGTTCCCAGACGTTCGGCGTGACCAGTTCCTTCCCAGATTTGCTCCAGTACTAAAGGGCGGTCGCCCTGCTGCTGGAATTTCTCTCTAGGCCCAGTTGTTGGTCTTGGGGTTTGAAGAATGAAACCACAGACCACACAGGCAGCTACAGAACAGTTTATTGACAGGGAGGAAGATTTATAAACGTGATAAGCAAAAGAGGGGGAAGCACAAGAGGGGAGCAGAATCTGCAGCAGCAAAGGGGGAACCCAGGCTTCAGGCTAGGAAGCATAAATCCTTTCCCACAATTGTCCAGAGGTCCACTGAAGAAAATAATTTAAAATTAGCACGAGAATGCAGTTTTTGCCTCAGGCAAGGAATAAAGGTTTGCCCTCCCTAATGGGGGTGGGGCCACCCAGAACCTTCCAGGCTGTTTTGTTCCTGACCTTGTTAGAGCTCATAGGACATGGCCTGGAAACTGTGGCCTGTTTGTGCCTAGAGTTGGGTCTGATTTCTGAGCTTACCCAGGCCTAGAGGAGGGGTGATCCCTGTCTCCAGCTCTGAGTGCAGGAATCCTGTGTCAACCTCTGTCCCAATCACAGGTGTGCAGCAGCCCCTAGCAGGCGACTCCACAGCACCTTCACCTGGCAGGTCATGTCCTCTAGGTCCAGGAGATTCTGACTTAAAATATACAAAGGAACTCTTTCTCCTGAAACTTAAACTAATAAAAAAAGAAATACTTACAAAAGAAAGGGGAAAAAAATCATTATTAGTCACATCATAAAATCCCAAGACACCAGATGCTGGCTTGGATGTGGAGAGAAGAAACACTTCTACACTGCTGGCGGGACCACAAACTAGCACATGGAAAGAAGTAGGGAGAATTCTCAAAGAACTAAAAGTTGACCTTCCATTTGATCCTGCAATCCCATTACTAGGTATCTACCCAAGAGAACAAAAATCATTTTACCACAGATATTTGCACTAGAATGTTTATTGCAGCTCTCTTCATAAACAGCAAGTCATGGAAGCAACTCAAACGCTCATCCACCCATGAATGGATTAACAGACTGTGGTATATGTATACTGTGGAGTACTATTCAGACATAAAAAAGATGGAGACTTTACACCTTTTATGTTTACCTGGATGGAGTTGAAACACATTCTTCTTAGTAAAGTATCTCAAGAATGGGAAAATATATTTTCAATATACTCAATACTAATATGAAGCTATTATATAAACAATTACAGCTCAGATGAACGATAAAATGCAAATAGAGACTAGCAAGAGAGAGGGAAGGGAGGGG
>CAUYON010138268.1:0-10154 GCA_963573935.1 Arctocebus calabarensis | reverse complement strand
TAAAAAAAAAAAGAAAGAAAGAAAGGAAAATGCCTTCAAAGCAAAAGTAGTTTTGTAAGCCAGATTTAGCTTTCTGGATTTCACTTTCTCCTGGATTTTCCTAACTATCATAGTGTCTCTTTGATGTTTTTGAAAAGATATCTAAAAGCATGTTAGTTGTTCAGAATTAGAGAATTGTTCATTATCCAGTATGCCATTTCTAGAAGTGAAAGTCTCATTAGCAATGGTTTTAAAATTATATTCCAATAAATAATTCTCCAAGATACAAACAAAATTTTAGGGAAAGCCCTCATCACAGATTGGTGGGGCACTGTCTGAGGTCAGCTTCTAGAGGGGTTGTCTCATTATTTCTTCATGGATTTATAAGGCAGAGGAAGAAACCTAATGGTCTTCTCAATTTAAGGAAGGAGAATATTGGCCATGAAGAAGGAATCTAAGAGACAGAAAGAGATATTTTTCATAGGACATTAAAGTCTAAACTTTTCAAACCATCTATTTTGACGTGAATAATATGGATGTAAGTAATTTCTTTCTGAAACCAACTTGATTGCAGCAGAGAACACAAAAAGTCAGAACTGAAGACCTCTTTCCTTATACATGGCATAGGATGTAACTCTTGTGATTTTTTTTTTCTATAGGTTGATGAAAAAGTTAACCTGAACCATTCTCCATCAAATTGAGCTCAGGAGTTTCCAAGTCAAGAATAAATACATAGGCTCATCCCTTTTTTATTTGAGAATTATATCTTGTTTAGAAAATTTCACACCAAAGGTGTGCTTTGTTTAAATCCTCATTCTTAAAACCTAGAAATTCGAAGAATGTTGGAAAATACCAGATGAAAATATTTAAATTAAACCGAGAAGATGTTCAGTGACCTATATAATAAGCAATTAGAACTAAAATAGAATTTTAATTTCTTCTAAATATTCAAGTGTGTAATTTTTAAATGCCATTTTAAAATCTACACTATTTGATAGCAATTGGGTTCTAATTGCACAAATGTATGCTCCAACACAGTTATTAAAAAAAATCAATGATTGCCTGAGGTAGATACTTATAATTTAAATCTATACAAATTAGTAACCATTGATCCAGTTGACAGTACATTTCTATTTTAATTGTCCTTGTTTATTAGCCAAAGGGAATTTATAAAAATTTATAATCATAACTCATGATATATAACATTGCCCTTTTAAAACAAGTACCATTGATTAATATTGTCTAAGAATCATCTCTGTTTCACATTTATATAAGTAAATGCACTAGAATTTTTAAGGCAAAAAATAGTATCTTAATAATTAATCATTATAAAAAAGTAGCTTAAAAAATCTGAACTTTGTATTTAGCACAGAATATGATGATTTTTAAAGAAATACTGTAATCAATTGACATAGTTGAATTTTTTTGATGTTCACCTGAAGTTTTTTTATTCATTCACGAAGGATCTTTCTGCATGTAATTCATTTGTCATATGTTCATCACATATGCATGCATCTTGAAAAGTAGTTAAAGCAGCTTTTTCAGTTGGTGGTAACTAAGGAAGCACTGAAACATGATTTCTGAAGGTTGAAAATATATCATTTCCAACTTGGTTCCTGAATCCAGTATCAAACACTATAATATTGATCCATCACTGAAACTTAGAGAATAATTTCTAACAGTGACCTCAGGACTGGTTGAGGGTATAAAGGAATTAAACAAATATATATCCCTCCCTCCATCTGAGGTATTGTTACTAACACAAAAGTTGCACGGTGTGCTAGGTGCAGTGGCTCACACCTGTAATCCTAGCATTCTGGGAGGCGGAGGCAGGTGGATTACTTGAGCTCAGGAGTTTGCGAGCAGCCCGAGCAAGAGCAAGACCAAGACCCTATCTCTTTAAAAAAAATAGCTGGGCATTGTGCTGGGCTCCTGTAATCCCAGCTACTCAGGAGGCGGAGGCAAGAGAATTGCCTAAGCCCAAGAGTTTGAGGCTGCTGTGAGCTATGATCCCACCACACTCTGCCAGGGCAGCAAAGCAAGTCTCTATCTCAAAAAAAAAAAAAGAAGAAGAAGAAGAAGAGCTGACAATATGATGTAATAATGATTACACCCTGGCTTTGGAGTTGGAGAGAATAGATTCATATTTCAGCTCTATATTTAACAGCTAGATAAAGTTACTTCGCTTTTCTCATCTATAATATAGGATCTTGATCGTTTCTGCCCCATAGAGATAGTATGGAGATTAAAATAAAATGTAATGGGTGAAGCTTTTCATCTGATTGGGAAGGTAGGTATGTGACCTAGTTACTGTGTATAAGACCAAGTGAAATAAGTAAAAACAAAAAATCAAACAAATGTGTTGTAGGAATACAGTCATGAGAATGGTTAATGCTGAACATAGGGCTAATTAACTTTCAAGAATTTGGAAAATGAATGAGGTGAGAAGTGGTATTTTACAGGTAGAACCTGGTCATCATTTTATAACCAGCGTTAACGGTTCCCTGATTTTATCTAAGATAGTTGATCCGAGTGTAGGAGTTAGGGATGCTCAGTTTTGGTGGTAGTTTTATGCAATTTTCACTTGTCCCAGCATCTTTCCACTTTACATTCAAGATAATTTGTGAATCTTACCTACACAAATCTAATTTTCCAGCCTGATGAAAGCCTTAAGGGCAGTCTAAGACTCAAATTTGCTGAGGGATTTTAATCAGTTTTTTTTCTCTGTAAAAAGATTAACTAGAAATTGGATATAAAGAAATGTAAATGCATTTGATGAACTTAACTTTCATTTCTCTAATCACAAATGTCATAATGATTTTCTGCTATAAATCAACATAAGTATTTTATGCTGCTTCCTTTCATCATAACTTTTAAGTGTCTAATGTTTCAGAAACTTATAACTAAAATAATTTTTAAAATATATGTATAGAGACAGGTTGGGCACTCATTTTTTTTTTAAAAATAGGATGAGATAATATAATGAAACTTGAAAGAGAGATAGCATTCAGGAAAGGAATTAATACAAATTAGTTATCACAGATCAAGTTAAAACTCAAAATTTTAAACCTTCTTGTTTATCAGTCAAAGGCAGTTCCCATACAATTATAGTCATGACTTAGGAAATACAATTGCTTTTCTAAAAAAAACCATTGATTCATATTGTCTAAAATTTATTGGCATTTTATAATGTGTACACCTGTCTTGTAATAGTATTTTGACAGTTTTTTAATAAATAAATTACTTCAAACATCTGAACTTTATATTTTACCATAAAGCATAATATATGTGTTATTAGACAATAGTGGGTATAAATAATATAGAAAAGAGGGCTGACAGGAGAATAGTTAGAGCTATAAAATAGTTCAAAGAACAAACTTGTCAATAATAACCAGTTCAATTTGCTATTGACTGTCTGGTTCAGGATGAGCTTCATCCATCCTCAGTGTCTTTGTTAGTATTTGTATAATGGGTTGAATACTATGAGGGTTTTGTGATGAGTAAAGAAAGTGATGTATAAAGAGCATGATAAAGTAGATAAAGCACAGGTAAGGTCAGCATGGCTACATCGAGGACCTAAGAGGAAAATAGTGTAGGTTTTGCAGAAACAAACAAAAGCCAGGTTTGCTAAGGCACAGTGAGCAAGAAGGAAACGTCTGGGTGAGATCAACCTGACCTCTGCAATCTGCCACCTAAATGTCTGCATTTTCCTCTCTCTTCTGTTTTTGTCATGATGCATTTTTTTCTTCACGTAACACAAACCATTTTCGACCTCTTGTAGATAAGCTTCCCATTGTCTTTAAACTTAATCCAAATTCCCCATTCTAGTTTCCAAAGTTGAAAGTTATCTTCCCTATCTGTTTGATCTCACCCAGACTTTTCCTTCTTGCTTCACTGTGCCTTAGCAAACCTGGCTTTTAGTTCTGTTTCATATCAAGGTCATTTCCACCACTAGACTTTTGCATTAATATGTACCAGTTTGGAATGTTTTCCCCTGGTTATCTCATGACTGACTTCTTTCCATTTAGAGCGGACATATTCCTACAGGTGCTTTTCATGACCATCTATTCTGAATTAGCCACTCAGTAACTATGAAATCTCCCCCACTTAATCATTTTAACAGCAAATACTGCTATTGCTATTTCCCTGATGTCTTGTTTATTGACAAATTATGGTTTTTTTCATCCACTAAAATGTATGCACCGTGGTGGGAGGAGGGGAATTTTTGTATCTAGTTTCCCAATGTGACCATAGAAACCTATAATAGCATTAGTACATAGGAGATGATAAATATTTAAATGAATGAATGTTGGAGAGATGAAAATATTGCTTTAAAGATTCATCTCCAGGCTCAGCTAAAGTTAGACATTAAGCATATTAAATACAAAAGTTATTATAGCAATCATAGTATAAAGTGATGAGACTTTGGAACATTGGGGTTCTTAATCCCTTAAGAAACTAACAAAAGCTATTGGTCTTTCCTTTTGCATTTACATAGGTATCTACAAAAATAGGCATACTTGCTGTACATATGAAGATTCTCTGTCACATTTCCATAAATCCAAAGACCTTTGATTAAAAAAAATAAGTCTATATTCTATCCCTTACAATGAGAAGATAAAGTAAAAGATAAATTTAAGGGACATTTTTTAAAAAAAGATAGCATTCACATTACTAATTTGAGGAACAGTAGGAAGTATGCTGCCATAAAATAATGAATTAAGAAATGCAACTGTTTTGTGTAAGATAGGGCAGTTTTGCATTGTGTGTGACACATTGGCAATTAGAATTAGAAAGCTGCAATCCTGATGGAAATCTGGACTGAAGAGGGAGTTTTAGGTAGTCAGTAGAAAAAGAATTATTGAGATCATGATTTTCTTTTTTTTTTTCTTGCTTTTCAAATGAATTGATATATAGAGAAGTGTGTATTTAGGGGATTTTAAAAGAAAAGAGCAATAAAAAGAGAAAAATAAAACTCTGAAAAGTAGGATGGAATTAGAATAATTTATCAGCACAAAAATGAAAGACTAACACTCTTAAACACTGTTATGGGTTAGTGAGTGTACAAGTGTCAAAATTTGGGCACTTATGGAATGAATTGAATAAAGAAAGAATAGGCAGGGCAAGAACTGGCTTCATTGATCAGTAAGTCTGAAGAAAATGTCCCAGAAGCTCAAGAAAGCAAGAATAAGTGAAATATTTGAGAGGCATGATGGTTCCAATGAGTTCATTAATAATCAAGGGAAGGACTAAGATGCCTATTCAAGGCATGGTAGAGCAAATTGATTTAACAAATAAAAACCAATAGGAGTTAGCCATAGAGAAGGAAGAACAACTAACCCAGAGAACAGATATATTGATAGGAGGCTGATTCTAATTTTTAGCTTCCTCTTTCCTATTTTTGGTTGGCTTTAAGGGTATCAAATTTTGTAGAAGAATCTGAGGGCTAGAAGCTCCATTATACTGAATACAGAAAGAAGGGAATTTACTATTAGGAGAAATAGTTTTCATGTAGTATAAGACAGAAAAGTATACTTTTATGGTATTGTTAGCATAATAGTATTGTATTTTATTGCATTATTACTATAATAAGCATTGCTACTATAATAGCCCTTTCTAGGGCTATTGCTACACCTAAAAATGAAGCAAGAGTCTTCTAGAAATGGTAGACAACATAATTAAAGTCAATCTGCCAACTGAAATTGACTAATAATACAGAACAAAAAGATTGAAAATATCTTCTTGAAGGCCAAAAATATCTGATTGAAGAATGTAGGCCTATTGACACAAATCGGAAGTGCTTTTTATTCCTCTTTGACAGCAACAATTAGAAAATAATTTTAATTAGAAAATTAACTTTTAAAATGTTATGTACTATCATACTTAAATGGCTAACAGGCATATGCCCTGAGATTTGAACTCATTTAGTCATTAGTAAAATGAAAACTAAAATATGAGATACTGTAATACTCTTGAAATAGCTAATATCAAAATTACTATAATATATTAGCAAAATTACAAAAAAAGGGGGGGGTTCTTATTCGTTGGCATTTGTTGCATTGGAAAATATTTTGGCATTATTACCTAGCAATTTCTCTCTAGAAATACACTCAACAGAAATATATGCACATAGCAGCATACACATACGTAAATGTTCATTCACACATATTATTCATTATAGCTATTGACTGGAAACAAACAAAAAAAAGTTAATCAAAAATCAAATGAATGAAAACCAGTTTTTGTGTATTTATTCAATACTACACAGTAATGAAAAGGAGACCTGCAGACACGTGCAACAACATAGATGAAACTTACATTTATAGTGTTGAATGAAAGGAGGAAAATAGAAATATTATATAATGCATAATTCCATGGACATAAATTTTGATGTATAAGAAAATCTACAGCAGTATTTTCATTTGGTAAAAGTATAAAGAAAAGTAAGAAAAGAATTATTTTGAAAATCAGAAGAGTGGTTACTTGTGAGATAAGCGTGACATGTGAGAGTGTAGAGGTATCTGGGATGTGGTAATGCTCCAAATCTGAACAGGAGAGTGGTTTCATGGGTGTTTGCTTTGCTCTGTGTTATATAAGTGAGCTGTGCATTTTGTACAATGTTTTGCATGAATATTAAATTTATGATAAGAAAATTTTTTAAGGCAAACTAGAGGGAAAAGTGTCATCACATTTAAGAATGACAGAAAGTTATCTTGACAGACCAGCATCTTTTTGTCCCTTATATTTAGTAAAAGCGTAATATATTTCCAGAACTAGCAAATAGAGCTTGAGAAGAAGCAGAAACCCTAGAAATTATGAATGTCTCTGTGTCACAGATGAGAAAACGAAGCCTAACAGGTTTGAATATAAGCTCAATGCCATACAACAAGCTGGAACTGAGAACCAGGTCTTCTCTTTTGCCTGTGAGTATGTAATTTTTTTTAACTATCCTTGTATTTCTGTAAACTTGGGTATTATAAAGATTTTAAAGATGTAATTTAAACAATTTTCTCACCCATGGAAAAATGTTTATACCTTGAATCCATTTCTTAGGATAGATAGATTAGTATATTGAAATGGACTTTTAAAGGTATATTTCGGGGATAATTTTTCTCTGAATTTTTTTTCCATTCGAAGTTAATGTACATCATGAAATATCTTCACACTTTTCAGAATTAATGGATGTGCAAACTATCAAATGATGCACGTGAATTAAATGCAGGCTTTTAAGTAAGTGGGTGAGTTATTCTCTACTCACATCAAAGTACAAGATTATCTAAGTAACATTCATGAATGTTGACTCTTGCATTTACTAGCATTGATTTATCATTATAAAATATAATGGGAAGATGTGTACATGGCATATAGTTAGTTACATATTTTTTATTTTATTATTTTAAAAAAGGACTTTATATAGTAGGCATTGATGACATGCTTTAGAGATGTTTTTATCCTTGCTCACATGCAAAACCAACAGAAAGGAAGCTATTAATACATCCAATTCATTGAACAAATATTGAGATAGTGTCCAGTAATGCAAGCTTTAAAGAGTTATACTAGCAGTGTTTAGAAGGTAATGATTTGATATTTGCATTTTTGAAATAAAGGTTTGGTTGTGCTGGTTTCTGATTTAATTCTGGTTCTCTGCATGAATCTTAGTTTCTTATTATTCCAAAGCTATCTTTATTACATGTGTTTTCAACTGTTAAGTAATAATCAATTAGTGATGAAAACCAAAGCCCTAGGGGGAAGGAAATACACATATACAGTAGCAGTGTTAATATTCTTGGTTTAAAGGATATTTTCATGTGCCGAGTTTTGACTGCTCTGAATATTTAGAGGTGTTTCTGCCTTTCGTTATGCCAACAAATGTGGAATTTTTCCTTTCACTGTTTTCTTTGGCTTTCACAACAACCCTTGATATTCATTGTCAATCTGACTGTTATCTTCCATATATTACAGCACCTAGAATTAAGCATGATGCTTTCAGAGTAATATGTTTATTCAGTTTAGCATTTCACCTCACTCTAAATGGAGAGCTTATAATTACATTGTTCAATAGTTTGTCACGATGCTTAGAGGAATACTTTAACAAATTAAAGGGAAGACAAAAACTTATCTCATTACTTAATGACACATTTTCTACTAACTAATTCATCCTTGTTATAAAATAAGGGAGATTTTCTTTTCTTCTGAAATTGGTGATCAAAATGAGAAGAACAGATATGGAAGATTTGCTCTTACAAGGCACTTACTGTAGGAAATAGAGAGAAGTAAAAGATAATAATGTTTGATTTCAGTAGATGTTATATTTCAGCTAGACAAGGAGAAAAACTAAATACTATAATAATATGACATAATATTTAAATAGGGGTGGCACCTGTGGCTCAAGGAGTAGGGTGCCAGCCTCATATACTGGGGGTGGTGGGTTCAAGCCCGGCTCCAGGCAAAACTGCAAAAAAATAACGTTTAAATAATAATTAATGTTTATTACAATAAAGTTTAAAATATTTTAGTATTGTTATTAGAAGTCTATACATAAATTTCACATGTATTCAAAAATTACAAATAAAAATAAATAAAGAGGAATAAACTAAATTTCACCTTTTCTCAGTACATCTATTGAACTGTCAATTACTAAAAGTTTACTTAGTTAAGTCTTATAATGCCATATTGAGTCTCTACCATTTTACAATTTTTCTTTATTCTTAGAGCATTTCTTATTTACAGCAAAATTAGAAGATTGTTTTCATTTATAAAACTGAAAAAGGATTTAATATGTTTCTATGTGTGAAATGTTTCAAAAAGTAGACTATTGGATGTGAAAGAACTGCCCGTTTATCTCACAATGTAATTTGTAATTAGAATTTAAGAAAAAAGCATAAATAATCTATTTTTAAGGGATAAAAATAATTTATTTTTATCACAGTAAATTTAGATCTGTGATTATATATTGAAATTCATGCTTGTATAAACTGGAGGTACCTAAGGTATGCCATTAGTTTTAAAATATAAATATTTTCTACATGGATATTCATAAATCCAAATTAAAGTTTTTACATGTGTATGTATTAATGAGCAAAAGCTACAACTCATCATTCAATTTCCATAAACAAAAAACTTTAATGATGTAATTGTCAAAAATACAACTTATAGAGCTCACATTTATGAATACTTAAAAATTAGACATTCTAAAGCAAATATTATTACATACATCTAAGGCTTTAGTGGGTTGCAATTGACATTTCCTTCTAGGTAAAACATTTGATTCCATCTTTTCCATACTACGTAAATGAAAAGGAGTTTTAATAATTTGTGCATCACAACATGAAAGTAGGTCTCAAGGAAACAGAGTAATTGGTTCTTTAATTTGGCTTGAAATAAATTAGAACTTTTCAGTAATTCTCATCTTTGTGAGAAATTTTTTTTTCAAAAATAAGCAAGTATTTAAAGTAAATTTCTGTGATAAAAAACAATATCAGAATAGAGCAAAGAATGAGAAATGTACCTTATTTATTGAACAGGATATCAAGTCCTTTTTCATAAGGAGTGTCAATCTAGATTGTGTATAAGTCATGACAATGGATGATAAATCACTGCACAAGAACAAATAATAAAACTCGACAGCAATAAGAGGAATGGCTGCAAACACTATGGGATAAGTGATGTAGGCAATATGTACTCTAGAAGTTCCAAAAAGGAAAATGTCATTCTTGGCTGGTTATGCATTATGATCAATTCTGGAACATTGACCAACATTTATTATATAAAGTTATTTGCAACTATGTATGTCATTTATATCTTTGTAGACATAAAAAGGTTTCATTAAAAATAAAGTGTCTGGTTTGATGTTGGACATAAGACAACATAGCCTCTCTGTTTTGCTAAATTCTTGAGTGTTTATTAAATGTGTGTATTTTTGTGGTTACTCTCCTCATTCATATAGATAAAATATAAGGAGAATATATATTTAACACCACCTTTCAGGGATAACTTGATTATATTTAATTCTAGAAAATGCCATTTTATGTTCTTTTTTTTATTTTATTTTATTTTATTTTTTATTGTTGGGGATTCATTGAGGGTACAAGAAACCATGTTACACTGGTTGCATTTGTTAGGAAAAGACCCTCTTACAATCGTGTTTTGCCCCCAAAAGGTGTGGCACACACCAA
>CAUYON010138266.1:0-11337 GCA_963573935.1 Arctocebus calabarensis | reverse complement strand
CATGGCCTACAGACACATGAAAAAATGCTCACCATCCTTAATGATCAGAGAAATGCAAATCAAAACTACTTTGAGATATCATCTAACTCCAGTAAGATTAGCCCACATAACAAAATCCCCAAACCAGAGATGTTGGCATGGATATGGAGAAAAGAGAACACTTCTACATTTTTGGTGGGAATGCAAACTAATACATTCCTTTTGGAAAGATATTTGGAGAATACTTAGAGATCTAAAAATAGATCTGCCATTCGATCCTCTAATTCCTTTATTAGGAATATATCCTGAAGACCAAAAATCACATCGTAATAAAGATATTTGTACCAGAATGTTTATTGCAGCCCAATTCATAATTGCTAAGTCGTGGAAGATGCCCAAATGCCCATCGACCCACGAATGGATTAATAATTTGTGGTACATGTATACCATGGAATACTATGCAGCCTTAAAGAAAGATGGAGACTTTACCTCTTTTGTGTTTACATGGATGGAGCTGGAACATATTCTTCTTAGCAAAGTGTCTCAAGAATGGAAGAAAAAGTGTCTAATGTACTCAGCCCTAATATGAAGCTAATTTATAGCTTTCATGTGAAGGCTAAAACCCAATTATAGCACAAGAATACAGGGGAAAGGGAGGGGAGGGGAGGGGGGAAGATGGGTGGAGGGAGGGCAATTAGTGGGATCACAACTACGGTGCATCTTAGCAGGGTACTGGTGAAACTTATTAAATGTAGACTATCAATGTCTTCATATAGTGATCAAGAAAATGCCGTGAAGGCTATCTCTAACAGTACAATCAAAGTATTTCTGATTATATATGAAGTCAGCACATTGTGCCCATGATTGCACCAATGTACACAATTATGATTTAATAAAATTATTTAAAAAATTAAAAAAAAAAGAAATAAAAAATATGGACCACAAATCTATCTAGCAGGGCACTTAGTTTTAAGGGGAATATTCCAACTAGGAAACAGAGGTAAACTCAGCACAGCTGAACACTTAGCAATGCCACTCAGGGATATAACTGGAGTTAACCTCTCTTATCACATTTACTAACAGGGCTGGTGAAAAGATACCCAGGAGACTGTCTTTTAGGGATGTAGAGAATTACTCCACAGTGGGTCTGGAAACCACTTAGAGATATACCCAGATGTGCCAAACTTCTAAAGTTCACTCTTTGCTGACCAGATGGCATTTTGTAACTTCCTTGGGAGCATAACTTTTCCTTTTCTGCTTTCTTTTTATTTTTTTCTCTTGTACTTATAGCCTGCCCTCTAATTCTTTTGTAGATGACACATGATCATCTTTTCTTGAAAAAGATGATAACTTTTCTTGACAAACCAGTTTCTTCCTTTGAAAATCATCACTTTCCTCAGACTCCTTCAGTGAGGAATTGTGCTACTGTTGTTATTATTAGTAGTAATATTAGTAAAGACAATATGAACATTTCACATTTATCTATTCCATATTCTATGCTGGGCACTGTACTGAGTACTTTTACATAGATTATCTCACTTAAATTAAGGAGATAAATTCATTTCCCTTAATTCTTAGCATGGTGCCTAGCATCGAATAAATTCTCAGGCAATGTCATTATTATGATTTTTTCATTTAATCCTAATGACCATTTTCTTTGGCCACTATTATTATGATTTAGTGTGTGTGTTTTAATAGATGCGGATCTGGGGCTTTTGGAGTGTAGTGATATTTAAGAATGGGACTGGGATCTAAACCTTAGCTGTGTATTAATCAACACTGTGCACTATCATAGTTATAACAGCACTTTGCCAGACACAGGCCTCTGCTCACGTGTCAGTCGTCATCTCTACACACAGAAGGTGAAGTAAGAGGTTGGCACCTAGGGAGAGGGAGGTGAAGCCTTTAGATAGACCTGAGACAAAATCTTTAGCAAATGAAAAATGTTTTAGGTCAGATGGGTGTAAGTGCGTGTGTGTGTCTGTGTGTAGGAGAGGTATCTGCAAGCAATTTTGGGGGAAAGATTTTCTAAGGACCCCCAAAACTAAATTTTCAGGCTTTGCCTTGAGTTCGTGAGGTTTGCTTCGGAGAAAGGGTGTAGGAGGAGACAAAGAAGGCTGGGCCTACTTTGTCCATGCAGTGCCCCAGAGGCACCTACAGTGAGATTCTCTGCATTTCACACCGGCACAGAACGGCAAGATGGAGACTGGCCTGGCGCCTTCTTATTCACTACTTTACTGTCTCTGGCCCAAAGTTTCCTGACTGTAAGTACCATAGACTTTCTTTAATAAAGCACCTAAAAATTCTAACTCTCAAAACCAAAGGTGAAATGAATTGCATCAGGCCCCTCCCATGATATTTTCTGGACGCTGGCAACTGCACAGGTGCAGGGCACAAAGAGTCCACGCCCATCCTTGGCTCTGCAGCAGTTTTCTCCCTACCCTTAGTCAAGCCACTCTCTGGATCTTATTTCTTCATCTATAGATTGGATAGTTTGAGCCCAATGACTGACTTGCAGCTTGAAAAAACCGAGGTTCCATGTAATTCAAAACATGCTCTCAGCACATTGTTACACACTAATACTCTTATTTTAACTTATTGAGAATAAAGTTCAAGTAGATATCTTTTTGCTGAGCACTGATGCTACTTCTGGTTTTGTTCTCCTCTTTGTATTCCTTTGTTTTAAATCAGCCAAATTCCCTTATTGTGATCTCTCTCCCCCAAGGCGGCAAGATGTAGATTCGCCATGCAATGTGACTTTGGGGTGCTCCTGAGGGCACCCCAGTTGGTTAACCACTGGCCTCTGCAATGAGCAGCTCATCCTAGCTCCTAGCTCTGTCCTGGAGCTACAGGTGACTGTGCTGTGGGTGAAGTAGGCAGGCAACGGCCTTGCCCAGGCCCTGGTAAGCGAGGAGTGCTTAGGCACCCAGGGACCCCTGTCCTACTCTGAGAAGCCTGGAGTAGAGCCTTACGCATGCCTTCCCCACCAAACTGAAAAGATATGATAACGCTTGGGCAATGGTTCAAAGCAGTGTTTTATCACTTGCTATGTCACTCCTAGTGAAACCTCTGAGAAGTCAGACTGTGATTTCAACATGTGGGAGCTTTCTCCAGCCCAGGTTGCATGTGTTGTGGAAATGTTTTTGCATATGGATGAAAATGGACACTCAGAGCCCCCTTTCCTGCTTCCCTCTAAGTCAGTGGTTCTAAACCTTCCTAATGCCATGAACCTTTAATACAGTCCAAAGGGGTGGCGAATCACAGGTTGAGAATTGCTGCTCTAAGCCTTGCTTTGAGAAGAGACAAGACACATGCTCAAGGTAGGCAGACACTTTCATGTTCTGGCTCTTGGTTCTTTGTTTCTGTGAATCAAGGAGTTTGACACAATAGCCAGCTCTCTACCCTACAGAGAAGTTTTTAAAACTTAGAGGGGATGTTGGTACACACCTGCAGTTTTAGCTACCTGCCCCTGAAGACCAAGCCAGCCTCATTTCTTTGGTATTTTCTCTTTTCATGGATGTCCGCCACCAGCCCTAGTTTTAGCCCAGTGCTTCTTCAAAGTATGAGCCAGGAATTCTTTTAGGTTGCCAAGATTCTTTCAAGAGGTTCATGAAGTCAAACCTATTATTTCTTAATAATACTAGAATATTACTTGCTATTTCACTCTTATATTTTCATGGATATACAGAGGCCAGAGTTGACCTGATGTATAAATTTTACAATAGACTCAGAATACCAGCACATATGATAATCCAGCTGTCTTTTATCAAACCACATTAAAGAGATTTGGAAAAATGTAAAACAACTCACATTTGTTTCAGAAAATATAGCTTCGTTTAATGAAATATGTCATTTATGTGAAGATATACTGGGCATAGTGTTATTTTAAATGACTAATAAATATTCCAAAGGTTTCTCAGTTTTAATTTCTTATATAGTAAATATTGTTAGATATAGTCCATATAAACAATACATAATAATTTTCAAGAGTATAAAGGGGTGTTAAGATAAAACATTTGATGACCATTGTTCCAGTCACATTTAATTACTGACAGCTGGGAGTTGATGCAAACCCAGACGCTCTTTCTTTTTGGCCAGGCCCTCGCACACACTGCCCTCTTTGCCTAAATTTTTTTCTCTATTAACTGAGTAAAATATGTTGGGCACTTCTTATGTCCTTGGCATGTGCTAGGTGAAGTCATAATAATCTTGGGAAATCAATATTTATCTCATTTTATTTTTTAAATTTGATTATTAATTAAATTTTTAATTTATTTCAGATTAATATGAGGGTACAAACAATTAAATTACAATGTTTGCATTTGTTAGGTAAAGTCCCTGTGGCAGTTATGTCCTGTACCCACAAGGTGTGCCATATACTCTTACATTGTGCCCATTAGGTGGGAGCACACCCATCCCTGTCCATCCTCCTCTTCCCCTTACTCACCTACTTCCCTTAACTTCATTTGAGTTTTTCTCTTCTGTAGGCATGTATTAGTTTGTCTACTAGTTTCATACTAGTATTAAATACATTGGACACTTGATTTTCCATTATTGTGATAGTTTACTAAGAAGAACATGTGTTTCAACTCTATCTAAATTAATACCAAACATGATAAATCTCCATCTTTTTATGGCTAAATAATATTCCATGGTATACATATATCATAGTTTATTAATCCATTCCTGGCTTGATGGGCACTTAGGTTCTTTCTATATCTTGCGATAACCATAGATGCAAGACTGAACTTGGACTCTCACTTTTCACCACTTAGAAAAATTGACTCTAGATGGATAAAAGATTTAAATCTAAAGCATTGAATGATAAAAATCCTAGAAGAAAGCATTGGGAAAACTCTTAATGATGTCGACCTGGGGAAAGATTTTATGAAGACTTCATTGGCAATTGCAACACCAACAAAAACAAACCAATGAAACTTAATTAAGCTGAAAAGCTTCTGCACAGTTAAGGACACAACAAGCAAAGCAAAGCACACAACCTTCAGAATGCAAAAAGATATTTGCATGTTACAAATCTGACAAAAGGTTGATAACTAGAATCTATGGAGAACTCAAATTAATGAACCAAAAAAGAGCAAACAATCCCCTTTATCACTAGGCAAGAGACACGATTAGAATCTTCTCTGAAGGAGAAAGAACAATGGCGAACAAACATGTGAAAAATGTTCATCATCCCCAGTCAGGAGAGAAATGCCAATCATTACCCTGAGAAATCACCTAACCCCAGGAAGAACAGCCCACATCACAAAGTCTCAAGGCTGCAGATTCTGGTGTGGATGTGGAGAGAAGAGAACATTTTAACACGTTAGGGGGACTAAAAACTAACACAGCCTCTTTGGAAAGAAGTATGGAGAATCTTTAAAGAATTCAGAAGAGACCTTCCATTATTTGATTCTACAATCCCATTATGGGGTGTCTATACAGAAAAAAATATAATTTTGTCAGAAGGACATTTGCACTAGATTGTATATTGTAGTTCAATTTACTATCTCATTTTCTAAGAAGAAACCAAAACTCAGAAAAGTAAGGTGTCTTGACACAGTGGTTAGGCTTAGCTGACTTTTTTCTGACTCAGGTTACCTGTGTAACTTTTGATTCTATCACTATCATGAAAGCCCATTGTTGTCACTCATAAATTTTGGGATATTCATAGTACTTTATAAAAAATTAAAATTGCATCAGATTTGCTTTGCTATTCCTCTGATAGTGAAGCCTTGCTTGTCAGGCTCCCTTAGGTTTTAGTCTTCTCGTTCCAGTTGAAAAGAGTCTTCTTTCCTTCTTCCAGCTGGGGCACCAACACAGAAGTTGGCATGCTGCATGCACGTGTGTATTTAACAGATAGGTTCAGAGTCTGGATTACTGTGTCTTCAGCCTCCTGCTTTGTTTCTGGCCCATGTCTGTGTTGAGTTATGTGCTATCAACACCCAAGTCTAGGCTTATCACTTAGCTTCTGAATTACTGGATCAACACTCTCACCATTCTCCTCTTTTTCAGGCTTATTCCCATCTCTGGCTCCCTCATCCCTCTTCTTCATTACTTCTCTGAAGTGGAGTGACAGCTGTGACATTGGTCTAGCCAGCATTTCCCTTCCTCTGCTAAACAAGTCTCCAATCCTTTGATGGGAACTGCCCTTTCCCAGTGTTAGTCCAAATAGCCTGTTGTCTCCTGGGCAAAGTTGAATACAAGACAGGCTTTCTACCAATCAGATACTCTTTCCTGGGAATTTTAATTTGTGCAGAGTGATTCAAAGACTGAAAAACACTTGGTGTTCATTGAACCCTGCTGTGGCATACTGGAGAGACCATCCATTACTACCTGACATGTAGGTCTCCGGAGTACCTCCAGTTCCTGTACTTTCTGAGACCTAGTTTCTCAAAGTATAAACCACCACTTTCCTTCTTCATGCCTAACATGTCTTAAGTTATCCAAATATGCTGCTAAATAAAACAGTATTTTCTGCATCCAATAATATGCATGTTTGCACTTCCCCCCTGCTGCTCCCAAGTCTATATTTGTTCACCATTGCCCAGATGATAAAGTCCAAAACCTTGCTTAGATTCATAGTCCTGGTTTTCTATTTGTCAATCTCCCCAGCCCACCACTTTTTCCCTCAACTTGCAGACTTCCTCAACCAGATTTGTTTTCTATGTTTCAGAAAATGTGGAGTTTTAGAAGGTCTAGTTTAGGAAGCAGGAGAACTTGATTTTAAGACTGAGTATTGAAATTTCCTAGCTGTGTCATTTTGGTAACAATGATGTTGAAGATAAATGCTTTCTTTTTTTGAGCACTTAATATATATAAGAAATTATATACAACAAATTATATATACATACATACACATATATGTATAATTTGTAATGTTTACAATTTTCTAGTGGATTTCAATTGGCAGGGAGGAGTTTTCAACCTAAGAGATTTTTGGCAATATTTGAAGACATTTTGATTGTTATGACTTAGGAAGCGGTGGGGTCATCTAGTATGCAGAGGCCAGTGATGCTGAGGAACATCTTATAATGCACAGGACAGCCTCCTATAGCAAATAATTATCTGTCCTCAAAGGTCTGGCATCAAAATGCTGAAAATCTCTGTAGTCATTCTGTGAGATTGGTGTTACACTCATTTTACAGAGGAGAACCTTAAGGCTCAAAGAAGTTTAATGACATGTGATAAGTACATAGCTAGTGCATAGTGAGCCAAGATTCAAATATAGGCTAGTCTTACTTCCAAAGCTCAGGTCTTCAAATATCTGAATTTTTTTGTAGACACGCAAACTCCAGGCTTGGCTCTCTTGGGGAGAGCTCAGGGCAGTGTTGGACTAGAAGCTCACACAGGTCAGAATGACAGTTTAAGCAAAGGGTCAAATCAGGCCAAAGTGCTATCCTAAAGGGGATGTCCAGGTAGAAGAAACTGAGCACAAACTTAAGATTCTGGGATAGAACACAAGAATTTCAAGTGGCGCAGAGGAGACCCTGCAGGAAGAATCTTTGTGGCCCTAGTAGTACAGCCATAGAGATTTTTGATATTGTTTGTGAAGCCCTGCCACCAAGGGGAGGGAATTTGTACCAGAGTACAAGATAGATGAGACTTAGAACAAGTCACTTTTCACCTCTAAAATTCAGTCTTCCTTTTTGTGTAACTATAAAAATGTCCTTGCCTACCTTATGAGGCTCTAGGGAGGGAATAGGTGTGAAAGAGACCTTAAATTTGCTGTCACTTAGATATGTGCATTCTAATTGTGATGTTGAAGTCCCTTTGTCTCCTGCCCCCCCCCCAAATTATACCACATTCTTGGCTCCTTCCCCTTCAGTTGGTGCTGGTTCTGCATGTATGTAATAAAACATCATGAATCTGCTCCTGCTTTCCCAATCCACTGTCCCCAGTGGTCTGCAGTTTCGTTCTTACCCTTCATCACCATGTTTGTTACAGACTATCTGGTAGTATTTACATTATTTGTCAATAAATCATTGCCTTTTTCTGTGTTTGAGTGTCCAGAGGCCATTGTATTTGGGTTCATTTTGAAAATCCAAATAATGCAAGCAGAAAGCATAAATAATAGATAACCTTCTTATTCCCTATAGGTTCCAGCAGGCCTATTCACAAATGTAGTTTCTCTTTGTCTTTGTCATGTCTAATTTTAAGGTCTACACTATGGGAACATCGTTTAGACCTGAATAAGAAAACGTTAATGGGCAAATTCTTTTTCCTATCGGTTGTCTTTTTAACTATCATGTGTCAAGAAGGATAAGTGTTGGGATACGTGTGATCACAAATGTACAGAATTTGGCAAATATCAATTTGACTTCTGGTTCTTTTCCCCTTTAGTTTTCAGGAGGGGAAGAAATAACCCTTGTAAAATTATCATTTATACTTCAAAATAATAATAATAATGATGATAAAATATCCATCAAAAAGGGAATAACAATCCTGCTGTGATTTTAACAAATCTTAGCCTCTAGCCTATTTCTACTAATTTGCTTTCATTAATTTGTTCCTCTTATACTCTTCATGCAAAAACAGGGCAATCAACTAAGGCATTTAACATAATTCTTTCCTCTCCACTATAAGAAAAAGCCAACATGTTTGAGCTCTTATTCCCTAAACTTCTAGCATTTGAGTATTATCACTAGACCATTCAGGATGAGCTAGTGACTATTTACATGTTCAATTTTTTTTTCTCTATTTCTATCCAACAAATAATTACTTACACTCTATCATATATTACTACTGTGACTTTAGCTTCTCTCCTACTCATACTGTCTTCCCCACAATTACTAGGTTAATTTCTTAAAATACATATCTTAAACTTCCCAGCTAAAAACCTTCAACAGCTCTTCAATGCCTTTCTTAAAAGATAAAGTGTAAATGCCTTATCTAGCATTCAACACAACCAACTTAAAATTGTGGATTCTGGCCAAAATGCTTACTAGGTTACTAGGACCAGATATAAATTCCTGTTTAAAATAACATAACCTTGGACTTTGGGCAGTGTAAAACAGAGATTCCTGGGAGAAGAGAAATAAATGAAGGAAGCTGTTAAATTTTCCCAGCTTACTGTCTGGAGCAGTGGTTCTCAACCTTCTTAATGTCCAATGTATTTTCATTGTTACAAAGGGGTTGTGACCCACAGGTTGAGAACCACTGGTCTGGAGGGAGTTTCCAGGCATAGCACAGGAAAGGGGCCTCAGGAAGAACACCAGGACACTTTGAGTTGATAAAATAGAGTTCACAGGGCACAGTATCAAACAAAACACAGCTGCTTAGTGAGAGAACTCCAGAGATTTACAGAGTCTTCTAGACTTCGAGGACTGATCAGACACGCATGTAAGGAAACTACCCAAGGACAGGGGCATATAGAAAAAAATCACCCACATTTACACAGGACCACAAATAGTGGTTGTTCCCAAAAGCTAGAGTAAAAATTTCTCATAATTGGTAGGGTATTTGGAAAAAAAGTTTGTCTTGGCAGCAAGATAAAATTAGTAGTAAACTAAAGGCTCATCTAGTACTGCCTAATAAATCTTGAAAGCAAACTTAGAAAGTGTTAAATTGTTTCCAAATAATTTAACTGTATTCCACAAATAAAGTTAAGACTATGTATAGAGGATATTTACAGGTTATGCTTCTGACAAAGGTTTGATAACCAGAATTCACAGAGAACTCAAACTTATTAATAAGAAAAGAACAAGTAATCCCATTTCATTGTGGGCAAGGTATTTGAACCAAAGCTTGTCTGAAGAAGATAGCTGCATGGTCTACGGACACATTAAAGCTGGAGAATAACTGAAGTTCAAGCTCCCACTAACAGCCCCGCAAAGCCCCCTCCCCTCCAGCCTTCACAGCGGCTGGGAGAGGCTGTGAGCCATGGCCATAGCAACCGCCACTCCGAGTGCTGCTGCGGTTGCTCTGAAGCCGCTGCCCCATGAATAGTGACAACACTGCCGGGGCCATAGCAACCATGCCCCCGGGTGCTGCTGCGGTCGCCCTGAAGTAGCCGCCCCGCGCCACGGCCCCCGAGATCTGCAGCGACTGCGTGGCCCCTCCCCTCCAGCCTTCACAGCTGCTGGGAGCAGCTGTGACCTGCAGCTATACCTGCCATAGCAACCGCCGCTGCTTGTGCTGCCACGGTCACTGGGGCAGGTGCTCCGAAGCGAAGCCGCTGCTACCGTGAGCGTGGTGCCGCCGCCCCGCAAATAGTGACACCACCCCCCGCCGACACCACCGCGGCCACCGAGATCTGCAGCGACCGTGAGGCCTCTCCCCCGCAGTCGCCACGAGCCCCGCTTCCATGCACCCCTCTCACAGCAGATCGTTGTTGCCAGACTGGACTGCAATTCTATATACATATAATTTTTTTTTTTTGAATATCCTTTTCTTGGACGTGCTATTGACAAATAACTCTTTACTTCACTTTCTTTTCTTAGACTATTTTTATTACCTTCTATTCTCAACTGAACATTCTTCTTCCTCTCCCATGTTAATTTCTTTGTTCTCTCTCCCCCTCCTCTCCCTCCCTTCTTATAGCTTCTAAGAGTGCTTATATCATATTTGCTAGAGCCTTTTCTTCATTGCTATTCTCAAGTATTTTATAAGAAACATTTTAATTGTAGAATTCTTTTTTTTTTTTTTCTTTTCTTCTTAGCTGTTGTTCTGTAATTGGCTGTTTGTTTGTTATGTTTTGTTTGTATGTCGATGTTTCTGACTGCGGGTGCATCTGTGGGCTTAGGCATCTGGTAGCCCTTCTACGGATGTATTAGCCCATTTGATATTAATGTGATTGGTGTTATAAATGTTTTCCTTGTCACCTTGGTACTTCACTTCACCCCCTGCCCAGGATTGGAAGTCTAGAACTCCAACTCATCCATAATCCAGACTGAATGCATTTACAATTGGACTGGAACTCTTGAACTGTATAGGCTTCAGTCACCACACCAGTACCTTGGTGGAGGGCTGGTCAACCACAACCGTAGAAGTCTCCAGTCCAATCTCACTCTCCTGCTTATATAGCTAAAAACTGAAAACAAACATGGGGCGGAACCAAAGGAAAAACTCTGGCAACATGAATAAACAGAACAGTGCAACTCCCCCCCAAAATGACAAACTATCCAATCCAGACTATCCCATCAACAAACAGATGGCAGAGATGTCTGAAATTGAATTTAGAATCTGGATAGCAAACAAGATTAATAAAATGGAAAATAACATGGAGGTAGAGATTATAGGATTAATTCAGAAGATGTCTCAAGAATTCAACCAATTCAAAGACAAAATGACCAAAGATCTCAACACATTGAGACAAGAAGTTGCAACCCTCAAAGAGATGAGAAATACAGTAGAAGC
>CAUYON010138258.1:0-11165 GCA_963573935.1 Arctocebus calabarensis | reverse complement strand
GCCAGTAAATTAGCCTGGGAAGGTTGATGCCTCTTTACCCGCCTTGCCCCTCTATCGCACCCAGTGTCTGGTAACCCTTCAGGGTTGTGGTCCAGTTCCCTCCAATGAGCAGAGGCTCTAGAGGTTTGCACCTGCCTAGGTCACACGGGGCTCTGTGGCTCCTCAGCCAGTTCACCGGTTGTGTTGGTGTTGGAGGTGAGGCCTAACAACGTGGGTACTTGATGGGGGCTGGGGCGATTCTCTCAACTCCAGTCCTGTCCCAGATTGATGTAAAGTAGGTAAAAAAGCTGATAGAACGGAACAAGTTCGCAGAATTTCTGCCCTGTGGGGGAGACACTGGGCTGCTAATAGTCCTGACTTATTCTGCGAGCTTCAGCCCTTTGTCTCCGCTGTCATCCCCTGAGGGCCAGGTGTGGCCGAAATTCAGCAAAGCCAGCCGGCCAGTCGCTTTTCGGCTTATTCTCACCACTCCCAAGCTGGGAGAAGGGCACAGACCCACGGCAACCCACGCCCTGTCCACACCCCTTGAGAAAGTGTTCAAGAATCTGGACTCCGTGGGGGACAGACCTCCAGACTTCAGGGTGAGAGTGGAGGGGAGTGCTGGGAGTTCCAGCTTGCAGGTAGAGAATATATACAGTTTTATACAGCTTTATGCCGCTTTATGCCTGGCAGGAGAGTGCTGCGGCACAGGGGAACGAGGTCTGGTTTTTAGAGGGTCTCTCCCATGGGGTAGAGTGGGAGGACATCTGAACTCTGCTCGCTTGTTTGTATGGAGGTATGGCGTATACTGCAAGCTGTTCTCTTGGGGGAGGGGACTCCCGTCCGCTTGGCGATGTGCTCTGTACCTTTTATTTGTATCCTTGTGGTCGCAGGTCACTCCAGCAGTGTTGATGTGCATTCCTCGACCTTGTCTCTTGGCTCAGCTCCAAACTGTTGGCTTTCTCGCTATATTTCTGTCCTTTAACTCTCCTTCTGGACAGGAGCGTCTGCAGAAAGCTGGCTACAGACCGCCATCTTGGCTCCTCCCCCTATGTCTGTATATTTTACTATGTCATAAATTAACAGTTCTTTTCCTATTTATCAAAATATTTAGGGCGGCACCTGTGTCTCATTGAGTAGGGCGCCGGCCCCATATACCAAAGGTGGCAGGTTCAAACCCGGCCTCGGCAGAACTGCAAAACAGAATAGTAGCTGGGCGTTGTGGTGGGCACCTGTAGTCCCACCCTCTTGCCCTGAGGCAAGAGAATCGCCTAAACCCAGGAGTTGGAGGTTGCTGTGAGCTGTGTGATGCTACAGCACTCTACCGAGGGTGATAGTGAGACTCTGTCTCTACAAAAATATATACATATATATATTTATATTCTTGAATGCCTTCTCAGAGTCTATGTAGAATAAGGCATGGTGTGTGTGTGTTTGTATGTTTGTACAATTTTATTTTTTTATCTGTATTTCTTGAGTGCCAACTGTCTTGTGCATTTAGAACATCACGGCTCTCTCTATTCTTCAATCTCTTTAGCATTCTCCCCAGAGAAGGTGCTAAGAATGTTATTAAATGGAAGAATAGGGCCACTGATTAAAAACCACATAAAGAATGCTGTGATTAAAAGGAATTGTTGTCAGAACTCCACAATAAAGCAAATCTAGATAGTATTTTCCCGAAGGGCTCTCCCTTTTCCCATCTTCACCTCCACCACTGGGATTTAATGAGTCTGTCTGGCAGAGGCATTATAGTGTCACTTCCTTCCCTAGCCAGTTTCCTGTATCCCAGTCTCCTGACATTGGCCAGGTGCCTAATAATTCTTGCAGAAGCAGCAGGCTAGAGCATGTGGATATATCAGAATAAATCCTCTCCACTCCTGGGAAACAGCTCCTACTTTACATGCGGATGGCTGTGGCTTGGACATGTCATCTTCCAAAGGCAAGGATAAGATGGCTTTAATAGGAGAAGAGATTTGTTCTGCTACTCACACCTTTAATCTGCTCTGGCAGAATTGGCTCCCATAGTGGGTACATCTGAAACAGGCTCACATCTCAAGACTTTCAGCTAAGACCCTAGAGAGGTGATTATACAAGCCTGCAGCAGTGTAGACTGCACACCACACAGATCATAGGATGCCCGCAGAACCGAGTTGCCCACAAAAGTCCTCCACAAGCCCCTCATCTGCTCTCTAAAGTGAGTCCTGCGAAACATATTACATTCCTGCAGAAAAGCCTAGAAATAATAAGACAGCCGTGCTTTTTTGTTTCCTGACCTAGCAACACTGTCTGTTTTTAAAATGTGGCCATGCCCATTTTTACTTTCAGAAATGAATCAATTTAACCCCCTTTACTTCCTATTTGTGTCTCACTGGCCATAGCCATTCTTTCTTTCTCTCATTTTAATGAGTAAATTATTTTCCTGGGATGCCAATGGGAGCAGGTGGGTTAAGTCGTCCACAGTGCCTAGAGCAGCAAGCTGTGAACACAAAAACAGGAAGGTCGCCACTCTAATGAGAAATAACCAACTCATGTGAGTCATTTGTGGATTCAAATAGCACATGTGCACTGATTTATCTCTTCAAGGAAAAAATATTCTCCCCATTGGCAACTAAGGCATACAGTGTTCAGAGGATGAGCCTCTAGCAGGTAATGGGTCAGGGTCCCTACCCCATGGCAAGATCCTGCTGGATTCTTTAGCACCCGGCTTGTGGCAGGTAATGAGCTGATTGGCCAAATAGCTGACTGAGGCCTGGGTGTAATGTGGGTAGATGGTGCATTCTAGACCCATCTGTCCCAAAAGACACCATCCGTCCCAGGTGCAGCATCCTCTGAAACATAAAAGTCATCATGCTTTCCCCCACATTCTTTTAGCTCATTAGTTTTGCCAGATACACAGAAAGAGTTACTTTTTTATTAATAATCTGGGGGGTATTTTTCTTTTATTCAGTAATGTGTTTATTTTTGCCTGTAAACAATTGGATGTCACAGAATATAAAATAAATGAAAATTTTTCAGTATCATTCTCATGACAGGAGCTGTTACCCACAAATATCTATCTTGGCACCTGCAATTTTTTTCTCTTTCTCTCTCATTTGGGGAAGAGGAGAGCAGGAAGTCATTTATCTCCCCTAAATTAGCCATGTGACAACTCCAGGCTATTAATAACCACTCCCTACAGCATTAATGTTTATGGCTGAGGGTCAAGTGGTGATCACCACGCAGTGAGTGTAGCCCAGATAAATGCAAGCAGCACAGCCGGAATGCAGTCCACGTGGGCAGAGACAAGTGGGGAGAGGGGAACAGATGCAATCTAAATGCTCCCAGCTGCTGCCAACTTGTAGGCACAAGAGAGCTCACCAATGCCTTCCTGCCCAAGGGCATGGGCACTGAGCCCTCCAGCCTGACTGAGTCAGGTCACCTTGTGCAGGCTCCTATAGCTATTGGCACTGCTGCCTCTGCCCTTAACTGTGCCATGTTCCCATCTTTGCTGACCAGCTCCAACCTTGAGGTCCAGGGGATTGAGTTCTCAGAGCCATGGCTGCTACTGCCATTCACAACCTAGGGGCACACACACTATGCATCATCTCAATCATGTAGGTTTTGCTGGTTCACCCATTACTAGGGTGGGCATTGCCTGGGCCCTTATTAGAATCTTCAGTTGCTGCAAACCCTCACCCTTCTTCACCACCTTCCAGAGCTTTCCTTTACATCACTGTAACAGTGTCTAAAGTGTGAAGTCCTCCTACTTCTTTCAGGAGTAAGAAGCTAAGGCTAAATACAAGACCTGTAGAGAGGGGAGAATGTTGTGGTATAAGACCTCCTGTGTTCCCCTCCTGATTCCCTCTCTACCCAACTGTAGATGAATCACTTCATCTCTCACTGACGCCATGTCCTCATCTATAAATGGTGAATTATTATATGTAATATATATTCTATATAATGTGAATTATCATGTGTATGCCTTCAAAGGGCTATTGTGGCATTTAGGGAAGGGAAGCCATGATCCTGGCTGAGCAAAAAAATATTAGTTATCATAACAACAATGACAATAATGAATGAGTTCAAGTTTTCTGCCAAAAAAAAAAAAAAGGAATCTTTCCAAAGTACCTGCATGTGTGGAAATCCCTGCAGAAGGAAAAGCAAGAAAAGACTGAGCCCCCTAGGGAGAACTGTTTTCTGAGAACCAGCCCTCCTAACACTGATTGAATAATCCAAGATGCTGGGGAGGCAGCTCTCCCGGAATCATCTCTTCAGCCTTCTGTAATGCTCAGGATAAAGATTTAGCTAACAATTGCCTTCCAGGTTGAAATATAAAATACTTAAAATGTCAAACTGGGCTGATCAGAGAAGTAGCAATTGAAACACCTGCTGTTTCTGTAATGGACAGTGGTTCATAAAGGACAGAATCCACTCACTCAGATCATAAAACACTATGCAACAACCGAGAGCTGCTTTCAATTTGCAGCTTCCGTTTAGGCAGTGAAGGGCTCTCCTTAGGAGTTAATAAAATCATAATAGCCAGGCAGCAGAGTTTCTTAATTTCCTTTAGTGGTTGAGGCACTTTCTCTCTAAGGAAGTCTACAAAGTCATTTAAGGTCATCCCCTCATTTCCACTCCTAGTGGGGTGATAATTGTTCTATTTGGCAGCCTAGCATCTGAACTCTCTGAATATTTTCAGAAAAATAGCTCACCCCTAATATAGAATCTAAAAGGGCAAGATGGCCATTTTCTTAGCCTCTCTTGCAGCTAGGTCTGGGCCCATGACCTGGATCAGCTGACCATGAACCTGTGCCTGGATTCCAAGTTAGAAGTCAGAGACGTGAAGACACAGGGGTCATAAGAGGTCATGTTGCAGCATAGTCCTGATTCCTGAATCACAAGCCTCACACAGTGGCAGCTATGTCTCCATGGAGCCATTATGCAATGCATCCTTGGGCATCACTCCTGTTTGCATGCCCTCTGAGCAGAGGTCCTTGCTATATAGCTGATACTCCTCCTTTTGGGGGCAGATATTTCCCTCTCCTCATCTACTCCTGCTCATTCTTTTGCAATGGGCTCAAGCATTACCTCCTCTAAGCCTTCTTTGATATATCCCTCCTTCCCTCAGACTATGTTTACTTCTTGACCTCAGCGGGTAGGCTATGGTTTGAATGTTTTGTCCTTTCCAAGAATTCGTGTTGAAACTGAATCCCCAAGGCAACAGTATTGGGACATGTGGCCTTTGGGCAGTGATTGCATCATGAGAGTGGAGATTAGTGGTCCTCATAGAAGGGCTTGGCATAGGGAGTTTGCCCCTTTTTGTCTTTTCATCTTCTGCCCATGTGAGAACCTAGCAATTGAGGTGCCATCTTGGAAGCACACATCAAACTTTCTTGTGCCTTGATCTTAAGCTTCTCAGACTCCAGAACTGCGAGAAAATGAATTTCTTTTCTTTATAAAGTACCTAGTCTCGGGTATTCTAATGTATCAGAACAAACAGACTAGGACAGAATGGGTATTATTTATTCTTTTACCCCTCAATATTCAATAAATGCACCTACACTATTTTTTCTTGGCTGCTGTACAAATCACCACAAACATGGAAGTTTAAAACAAAACAAATTTATTCTCTCATATATCTGGAGTCCAGAAGTCCTCAATCATTTTTGTCAGACCAAAAGCAAGATATTAGCAGGGTTGGGAAACTCTAGGGGAGAATCTGTTCCTTGCTTTTTCCTACTTCTGGTGGCTGCCAACATTCCTTGGCTTGTGACTACATCCCTCTAAGCTCCACTTTCTTGGTCATGTTGCTTTCTCTTCTTCTGTCTGCAATCTCTGTCCAACTGCCTCTTATGAGGACTCATGTGATTACATGTAGGGCCCATCAGAATAATCTCTCCAACTCAGGATCCTTAACTTAGTCACATCTTCAAGGTACTTCTCACATAAACTAACATTCAGGTGGAGGCAAGATGGCCAACTGGAGCCAGTTTTCCACAGAGGCTCCCATCCAGAAGGAGAGTTAAAGATAGAAGTTTAGCAAGTAAGCTGATGATTTGGAGCTGAGCCAAGAGAGCAGGTTGAAGAATGCACATTGCACATCAACCCTTCTGAGGCAAGCTGTGACTCCAAGGATACAAACAAAAGGTACAAAATCTATCACCAAGTGGACAAGAGTCCCCTCCTCCATGAGAATGGCTCACAGTATACTTTCTACAAACAAGCAAGCAGAGTTCAAATGTCCTCCCATTTTATCCCACAGGAGAGACCCTCTAAAAACCAGACCTCCTTCCCTTACTAGGGTGCCATGGCACTCTCCAGCCAGGCATAAAACTGTATATATTCTCTACCTGCAATTCTGAACTCCCAGCACTCCCCTCCACTCTCACCCAAGGTCTGGAAGCCTGTCCCCCATGGAGTCCAGATTCATGGGCATTTTCTCAAGAGGTGTGGATAGGGCGTGGGCTGTTGTAGGTCTGTGCTGATTCTGCCACACAGGGGTAAGGAGAAAACGGTGGACTGAAGGAACCCTATGGGAAAGGGAAAGGCAGTGCACCCCAGCACAGAGCAGCAGTGGCAGCAGCAGGAACAATAGGGCTCACACCCCTGGGGATATTATCTCTATCTCTCTGGGCAACCAGAGAAAGCCAGGCATCTTCTCTGGTGGCAGACGCTGGCAGAATAGATCTGGGACAGTAACACAGACCCCATGGGCAAAGGGTATGCCTGAGGCGGTACCGGCCTGGGCAGAGTGAGGCGGAAGGGAAAATTAAAGATGTATGCACAGAGACTGCATACTCCCAGGGTGGAGCTGAGCCAGAGGACTGTTTTAGTTAGCCTAAGAAACACCTGGCCCTTAGGGGATCATAGCTGAGACAAAGGCAGCCAGACCGAGGCTGGAACTCTGAACTGAGCGTGAGCCACACCCTCCCCAACAGAGACTGCAGGGGAAACAGAAACACCAGCTCTTGGCAGCAGCAAAGACCAGGGCTGACTCGCAGTTTCTGTGAACTCAAACAGTGACTGGTCTGCAGGGGAATATAGCCAGGACAGAATCACAAATTCTGTGCAAATATAAGTGTCAGCAACATCAATCAGGGGCAGGGCTGGAACTGAGTTAACCACCCCAGCTTCCATTAACCATTTGAGGTTGTCAGGCCTAGCTTCTCCTGCCGAATGGTGGCAGAGTGTAGAGACCTGGCCGAGGAGACATAAGATCTCTCTTTGACTCAAGCAGGCTCAAACTCCTGGGGCACCTGCTTAATGGAGAGAATGGGTTATAGCCTTGATGGTGACTTGGTGTGACAGAGGTGCAAGGTAGGGAAGGTGGCATCAATCTTCCCAGACTAATTCATTTGCTGGGGGGGAGCCCTCTGACTCCACAGAGCACCAGAACAAGCCATACATGAGCTGCCAGCAGACCCCTACTATCTACTTGCCAGAGACCTTTTGAATTCCCTTACTTGAGACCGGGTGCTGTCTGGGACAATAGATTCGGATCTCTTGGACTGAACCTATTACCTGAGGACCATCCAAAGTGGTATCCTGGGTGTGTGGTTGTGGGAAGGTTTGATTTTCCTTTTCCAGTTATTGCCCGTGGCGGGTGGGGTGACTTAATTGCTGATGTTTCTCCACAGCTGAGACTTCAACTCAGAGTAATTCGCTAGGGTAGGACAGAGACCAGCTGAAAACAAGACAGAGCCACTTAGCCCTACCATACCAAGTAAGTCCCCAGTGTCTCAGGCTGCAACACTGTACAGGTCCTTTGCAAAGCTCTAGGGGAAAAGATAAGGGCACCAGTCACAGCTCTTGGGTAAATGACTGGTTAATCACTACTCCAGGAGCCCCCCAACCCAACTTCACCTTATCTGCTCATCTAGCCAAATGGTGTAAAATAATCATGGGGCAGAATCAGTGGAAAAACTCTGGTAACTTGAATAATGAGAGTACATCAACTCCCCCAAGGAACAATATGGCAGATACAACTGAAGATCCCATTTATAGACAAATGGTTGAGATGTCAGAAATTGAATTCAGAGTTTGGATTGCAAATAAGATTAATAGAATGGAGGTAAAGTTGGCATTAGAAATTCAAAGAGCAATTCAAAAGTTGTCTCAAGAATTCAGTAAGTTCAAAGACAAAATCACCAAAGATTTTGACACACTGAGACAAGAATTTGCAGCCCTCAATGATCTGAGAAATACAGTAGAATCCCTCAGTAACAGAATGGAGCAAGCAAAACAAAGTATTTCTGACATTGAAGACAAAACTTTCAAAAGCTCCCAAGTGCTCAAAGAGGAAGAGAAATGGAGAGCAAAAATAAATCTTTCTCTCAGAAACCTTTGGGATAATTTGAAGAAAACTAATAGTCACCTTATAGGAATTCCTGAAGGTAACAAAGTTGCTTCGCAAAGCACAAAGGCCCTTTTTCATGAGATTATGAAGGAGAATTTTCCAGACATGCCAAGAGATTCTGAAATTCAGATACCAGGCAGTTTCAGAACCTCAGGATGATTCCACCCGAATAAGATAACCCCCAGATACATCATATTAACTTCCCTAAAGTTAATATGAAGGAGAAAATTCTGAAAGCATCCAGACGGAACAAAACCATAACCTACAAGGGGAAGAATATTAGAATGACTGCAGATCTCTCTGCTGAAACTTTTCAAGCTAGAAGAGGGTAGTCATCGACTTTTATCTCCTAAAACAAAATAACTTTCAACCCAGGATCCTGTATCCAGCTAAACTGAGTTTCATTTATGATGGAGAAATTAAATACTTTAATGACATATACATGTTGAAGAAATTTGCCGTAACTAAACCAGCTATCCAGGATATTCTCAGACCTTATCCTCCATAATGACCAGTCCTCCACCACAAAAGTAAATTCACTCAGAAACTTTTGATCAAATTCCAACTTCCACAGTGGTGAAAGGATTAAAAATGTCCACTGGACTTTCAAAAAACTTGATAACCAAAATTCTACCAGGCTTATTAATATTCTCAATTAATATGAATGGCTTAAATTGTCCTCTAAAGAGGCACAGGTTGGCTGACTGGATACAAAAACTCAGGCCAAATATTTGCTGCATACAAGAATCTCATCTTACCTTAAAAGATAAATATAGACTCAGGATGAAAGAATGGTCATCTATATTTCAGACAAATGGAAATCAAAAAAAAGCAGGTGTTGCAATTTTATTCACAGATACAATAGGCTTTAAACCAACAAAAGTAAGGAAAGATAAGGATGGTCATTTCATATTTGTTAAGGGTAATACTCAATATGATGAGATTTCAACTATTAGTGTTTATGCACCCAACCAGAATGTGCCTCAATTTATAAGAGAGACTCTAAAAGACATGAGCAACTTGGTTTCATCCAGCACCATAATAGTCAGAGATTTTAACACTCCTTTGGCAGTGTTGAATAGATCCTCCAATAAGAAGCTAAGCAAAGAAATTTTAGATTTAAACTTAACCATTCAACATTTGGATTTAACAGACATCTACAGAACATTTCATCCTAACAAAACTGAATACAAATTCTTCTCATCAGTCCACGGAACATACTCCAAAATCGATCAGATCTTAGGTCACAAGTCTAACCTCAGCAAACTTAAAAGAATATAAATTATTCCTTGTATCTTCTTGGACCATCATGGAATAAAAGTTGAACTCAGTAACAATATGAATCTGCATGCTCAAACAAAAACATGGAAGCTAAATAACTTGATGCTGAATGATAGCTGGGTCATAGATAAGATTAAGGAGGAAATTACCAAATTTTTGGAACAAAATGATAATGAAGACATGAATTATCAGAACGTTTTGGGACACCACAAAGGCAGTCCTAAGAGGGAAATTTATAGCCCTGTAAGCCTTCTTCAAGAGAATGGAAAGAGAGGAAGTTAACAACTTAATGGGATGTCTCAAACAACTGGAAAAGGAAGAACATTCCAATCCCAAGCCCAGTAGAAGAAAAGAAATAACCAAAATTAGAGCAAATAACCAAAATAAATGCAAAAATATTCAACAAGATCCTAACAAACAGAATCCAGCAATACATCAATTCAATCAGAATTAAATGAAGTTGAAAATAAAAGAATTATACAACAGATCAATAAATGAAAAAGTTGAGTTTTTGAAAAGGTCAATAAAATAAATAAACTTTTGGCTAACCTAACCAGGAAAAAAAAGTAAAGTCTCTAATTTCACCAATCAGAAATGGTAATGATGAAATAACAACAGACTCCTCAGAAATTTAAAAAACCCTTAATGAATATCACAAGAAAATTTATTCTCAGAAATGTGAAAATCTAAAGGAAATTGACCAATACTTGGAAGCATGTCACCTTCCAAGACTTAGCCAGAATTAAGTGCAAATATTGAACAGGCCTATATCAAATTCTGAAATAGCATCAACTATACAAAATCTTCCTAAAAAAAATCCCAGGACCAGATGGCTTCACATCAGAATTCTACCAAATCTTTAAGGAGGAACTAGTACCTATATTATTCAACATTTCCCAAAATATAGAAAAATAAGGAATACTACCCAACACATTCTATGAAGCAAACATCACCTTGATCCCAAACCAGGAAAAGACTGAATAAGAAAAGAAAACTACAGACCAATATCACTAATGAATATTGATGCAAAAATATTCAACAAGATCCTAACAAACAGAATCCAGCAATACATCAAACAAATTATACACCATGACCAACTGGGTTTTATCCCAGAGTCTCAAGGCTGGTTCAATATACATAAATCTATAAATATAATTCAGTACATAAACAAATTAAAAAATAAAGACCATATGATACTCTTAATTGATGCAGAAAAAGCTTTTGATAATATCCAACATCTCTTCATGATCAGAACACTTAAGAAAATGAGTACAGAAGGGACATTTCTTAAACTGATAGAGGCAAATCCACAGCCAATATCGTATTGAATGGAGTTAAATTGAAATCATTTCCACTCAGATCAGGAATGAGGCAAGATTGCCCATTGTCTCCACTGCTTTTTATCATTGTAATGGAAGTCTTAGCCATTGCAATTAGGGAAGAAAAGCTGGTCAAGGGTATCCATATAGGATCAGAAGAGATCAAAATTTCACTCTTTGCAGATGATATGATTGCATATCTGGAAAAGAAATAGCTGAAGATGTTAACAAATGGAAAAACATATCATGCT
>CAUYON010138257.1:0-16995 GCA_963573935.1 Arctocebus calabarensis | reverse complement strand
AAATAGTACCAACAGCATTATAGGTATTGAGAAAGAATTGATTCCTAAGAATTCATAACAAATTGGTCTCAGTTTAAACAGAATCACTAGCAAACTAATATATTCCTTTTAGAAGGATGTTTGGAGAATACTTAGAGATCTGAAAATATACCTGCCATTCGATCCTATAATTCCTTTACTAGGTATATATCCAGAAGACAAAAAATCACATTATAACAAAGACATCTGTACTAGAATGTTCATTGCAGCCCAATTCATAATTGCTAAGTCATGGAAGAAACCCAAGTGCCCATCAACCCACAGATGGATTAATAAATTGTAGTACATATATACCATGGAATATTATGTAGCCTTAAAGAAAGATGGAGACTTTACCTCTTTCATATTCTTCAAAAATTTAAAGACACAAATAAAAAAGAAAACATTTCTTCAACAGAGCATTTTGGAGCATGTAACATATGAAGGTTTACTTTAGATCTATAAGAGAGAAGGTAATATACGGGTTTGGATACTGTATGTACAAGATAGAGAAGAAGAGGTAAAGATTTAAAGGATTTTGAAATGCAAGTTGGCAACATTTATGCTACATGAATTTTAGGAAATAATTTATGTTAGTCAGAATGGCAAAAAGCAAGGTATCTATAAACTGAGAAAAATAATGTTAATTTTTTTGCCTTCTATGAAGTATGCCCTGAAAGTGCCAGCTTTCTTTAAAATTGTTGCCCAACTAAAACTTCACTGTGAAATATTATTTCCGTTTTGCAGATTATAAAACTATAGGCATAGTCTTTCAGATAAATAGGGAAGAAAAGTGAAAATAGATAATTCAATAATCAAAAAATGTATTTTTATAATAAATTATCTTTTCTTTACTAGTCAAGGGAATTTTATTTACCACATTTGAAAGGTTTCTAGTCTATCTTCATATATCCATTTCTATGCTCAAATTTATGTAATTTTATGTCTTGTTCAGAATAAAACCTGAGACTCCTGGGTTTTGGTAAGTCAGGCATGCTACATAGTATCCATCAATATGCTGCTAAGGGAACTCCACTCAAAGCCCCTCCCCTGTTGTAGTTACAGAGCTCTTAGAGCAGAACTAATTTCTTTTTTATGATGGAGGGAATTAGGTTACACTTTAGCAAACTCTCTTAGGGATCCTTTGAACTGAAGCTATCTAATTTCCAAGAAGCAGAAAGCGGGGTAATGGGAGCCAATAAGATGAAGGAAGCAGGGTTACTTTGAGAAATCTCGGGTGGGAGTTCGGCTCTTCCTGCTAGACCTGAGTCTCAAGGAAACTAAACTTCAGGTCCAGGTTTAGACCAAACTTCTTACTGCCATCTTTTGCTTCATTTAGGGACATATTTTCATGTTGGATACTTTCTCTGCCAACTATGGTAATGATGTTTAAAATTCTTTAGAGAATAACATACATCTCTTGAGAAGTGATTTTTTTTCTTCCAAAATGTCTTGGCTTATGGAGTTGTTGAAAAGTGTCAGCATATTTCCTCTTTTCGTCTGTAAAACTCAGACTATCCGTAACACCTAAGCTCATGTCCTTGAACTTTAAAAGCAGGCATATGTTTTTACACTTTTATTTTGTGTTGAAAGTTTGGTCTTTTTAGGTATGTTGTTTTACCTTTGAAATTCATTTTAATTATTTTCAAGCAGATACAGTACTAACATATTAACTTGATATGTAGTGCAGACATAATTTTAGCTTCTTTATTTTGCCATTTTTGTTGTTCTTCCTATAACCTCTCTTTTTAAATAAAGGTACTATATTACAACAGTGAAAATTTAGGAACATATAAGGGAAGAATCGCTTACATTTTAACTCTCATGACAGCAAAGCTATTTTCACTTTTGCATATTCCCATCTGTTGATCTCTGAGGGGAGCCAATAAATGGTAGACCTCTTCTCTACCTAGGCTTTGAAAATTTGAAAAATAGAACAAAAATGTGGCAGATGGAGACAAAATATTGCCTTTATTGCTGATTAAACCTATGTTGGAACATGTAAGTTGTTATGAGAGCCAAATAGGTCTGCTAACTAAGCCTTGGAAATAGGGAGATCCCTCCTGACCCTTTTCCAATTGCAACCAGTAATGAACTAGGATGACCTGCTGGCACTAGTGAGAAAGAGCAGACCTTTGAAGCATACTAAAAAGCAGCTGCTCCCTGTGGCTCACTTACTCCCTACAGTTCATTGCTCCCAAGAGAAAGCATGGTGCAGGTGGGCCACTTATGCTTGGCTTACTTTTTTGCTAAAAGTGATTGTCAGATAAGTCACCATAGTTTCTCACCCCCAAACCTCACTCATGGTAGAATTAATTAATAGGGAGAGAAGAGCCAGGAGTTACATCAATTTGGATCTTGCCACAGGAGGAAAAATCTTGCAAGGGAAAGATGTTATTTCTCAATTAGTTAAAACTTCATTTATTTTTTAAAAAGAAAATGAAATTCTTACAAACATTTTTTTGAAAATAGTAGTCTTTTACTTTTAGTTTATTTTTTAGGAGAGATCTAAGAAAAGAAATTTTTGAATATGGAGGTTTTGCTCTTGGAAAATGTTAAGAAATTGCTTTTCTAGTGGATTATATACAAATTACCTTATTTTCAAATCCCTGGTTTGTAAAGAAGAATTTAAACAGCATTTTTAGATTGCCTATGAAGGGGGCTCCAGTGGTGGTTATATTAGAATTGTGACTGAATCCAATGTAAACACTGCTCAAACATAATGATTATTTTGTCTTAGCACTCTGGAGATTACAAAAAATGATTAAGGTGAGAACTCTTGCTCCAGAGAACTTTCAATTTAATCAGAAGAATAAATATAATGCATAAGAAACTATGGAATCAATTATAATTGTGAAATTGTGTCATATATACCAGTGTGTCTCAAGAGTTAACACTTACAAGCACAACAGACTCACAAGTGTTCACATTATAAGGATAACTGGAGTCCTTATGATTTATAGAAAAATTTAATAGGCAATTATGACATAATATTACAAGGAATATGCATGGAATTATAATAATACAGCATGTGGGGCATCTAACACAGTCTTAGGGTTTAAAAGGCAGCTTTATAGTAGAGATTATATTCAATGTAATGTGTAAATAAAAGTGAGTTACTCAGTTAAACAAGAGAAGTGGGGCAGAGTAACAGCATGTGCACGAAGTCCAAAAGAGAACGAGAAAGGAACATTTGAAATGAATGCTGCAAATAGTCTAGGGTGGTTCCTAGCACAATGCTTGGAATATGTCCAGTGTTCAGTATGATTATTCTGAATACTCCTTTATTGCGCTTTGAATTTGGGATTTGACCTTACATACTAGTGAGTATATACGACTGCTTCACAAAAGGGAAGAACTGGTGGCAAGACCAGTAGGTGGGAGAAAGAAAGATTGAAGCATATTATTTGGGACAATTCAATATTCATTTTTATTCTGTATTAAAGTACTTTATATGTGATTTTCTATAAAAATAGAACTTCTAAAATTAGATTGAAACATTATTTTAAAATGCAATTCTTTCTTTTGTTTCTTACGTTTGTTTTTGTAATCAGCAAAGAATTTTTAAAAATTTGATTAAAAAATTTTCCATGCTAAAAGTCTATAAACTGGAAGTTAGATGATCATATGTAAAATGACAGAATTTTCATGCAGATGGTTTATTTTATTTTCATAGTATTTTATTGTTGATTTTCTGCTGTTAAATGTTAATAATAATGTTGGCTTCCTTGTGAATTTTATTTAATATACTGAAAGGTTAAGCCAGTGTGAAAATAATGGTTTGGCAAAGTTTTCCCATCTATTTTATTAGGCATATAAATAATATGTGTTTATAAAGTACCTGCTCTGGGTATAGGACTATGTTAGATGTTATGGGAAATAAAAAATAAGCTTAGCATGAAATTTGGAATATAAGATTTTGGTATAAATTGGAAGTCTTTGACTTAGTAATACCAGCTTTGGAACTTTTTCTTTAGTAAATAATTTTTAATGTGAAAGGGTGGGGAATAAAGTTATTTGTAACTGAATTTTGTATAATGTTCTATAATTGTGGATAAACTAAATGTTCAATAAGAAGAGAGTGATTAAATAAGCTAGAAAAATCTATTAATGTAGGGATGGCAGTTGTTGCAAAGTCTATAATAAGATACCAAAGGTTTATGAAGTAACGTCAAGTTTTAAAAACAAAATATAAAATTATATGTCTGAAATGGTTCCAAGTATTTTACAGAAAAGTTTTAAGTATAAAAGATATCAAGGAAATGTACTAAGTATCACAAGTACATACAAAAATGCAGTGTTGCAGTGGTCTGATTAGTTATTTTTCTCCTTTATTTTCTGAAATATCTTACATAAATACTGTGCCACATTTTTATTTGAAGCATATGAGTTTAATTGACTTTGAGACTATCTTTAAAGATAGTCTTTAAAGCAAGCTAATTAGAGTGGTAAAACACTTAAATACAGAAAAGTATAATGAATGTACAGCATATGATGGACTTCTTAAGAGGGTAGACAATCCATTGACTTTACTCCCAAATTTATTTTTTAAAGCAATAACAATATCTACTACTTATAAATACCTTCAGTGTGCCAAGCCCTCTTCTTAGAGTTTTCATTCTATTAAGTCTTATGCTCGGCAGATTGTGAAAGAGCAATGTCCTATGCTTAGTCTTACTAGTTATGGGAACTTAACCAAATTTAAAGCCTATTTAAAGCCTTTGTTTTCACTAATAAAATAGAAAATTAGATCATTTTGAGGATTAATTTAAATGATCTATGTCAGACCTTTAGTATGATGTCTAGTACAATGTAAATTCTGAATAAATATTAACAACTTTTAAAACAACAACCAAGTTTGAAGTTCTAAGCATATCATCCCATTTTTTTCAACCTACACCTGTACTAGGAAACCTCATTTATTTTTATGGTTTTTCAATGTTAGTAATGTGTCAACAATTTCCAAACATATGTATCTAGCTGAAATATGTTATCTATTTCTATTTTCAAACCCAAACTATTCAATTACTTGATGTCACCCCTTGGTATTCTCAAGCCTTCACTGCCCTCAGTTGAATTTTTAATCCAACTGTGCTTTTTCTCCTGGAACCCTGCTTTTCCTCCAGTCTTATCCATGTTAGTAAATGTACCCCCACTGACTCAGATGCTTACGTCAGAAACTGAAAGTCCTTCCTTTTTTCTTCCCGATCCCAACCCTCCCATTTATCACTAAATGTTATTGATTTTACATCCAAATATTCAACTGACCATCCATGCATTTCCTCCCAACTTAATTGCCACTACTCTTACTGCAGTTCAACATCATCTTTTATTGAGCCCACATATCTCTGAAATGGACTCTTCATTTCCTGTGTTATCACTTGCTAAAACATTTTCTATACAGAAAGCCTAGAGGAATCTTTTAAAATGCACAATTAATTATGTCATTCTCCTACTTAAATCTCTCTCAGGCCGTGTTTAATTCTCACAATAACTCCATGAAATTGACATGTCTTTTGTATTTTTTAGATGAATAAAATAAGGCTATGCTTGGTATATAGAATTAGTGACAATGAGTCAGATAGGCTGATGAGGCAGAAACTTGGAAATCAATAAAGAAGCACTTATTTTCACAGTAAGTATAACCTCCTTACTAGTGCCAATAAAATCTAATCATTTGCCACATCCCAAAGGAATATAGTTTTTTTATGTCTTACAGTATCACCAATATCTATATACTATACCTCTAAATGCAATTTAAGTCCTCCAATTTCTTCATGAAGATATATTGCCAGGTAATATTAATTAAAAGTAATTAAGAAGTACTGGTGAAAGAAAAATAAAGATCTAGAATTTCTTGGATGAAAAGACTCCTGTTCCCCCTGCTCATCTCTCTCCCCCTAAATTTATGTCTGAAGTTGAGAGGCAATATAGTTTAATAGTGAAGAATCCAAATCAGCTTCTACTAGCTAGGAAATTGTGGGAAATTAAAAAAAAAATTAATTTCTCCTAATTCCCTCTTCTATAAAATAGGATAATAGTGGTACCTACTTTGTGTTAGTAACTAGGTTTTAGGCACTATTCTTAGAACTTTATACACTCCTCTCAGTGAATTGTATACTGAAAGAAATTATACAATAGAGAATGAAAAATGAGGGTCAAGGAAGACAACATATATAAAGTACTTACACTAGTACTTCCATACTTTCTGAGAGAGAGAGTCTCTATATTTGCTTGTAAAAAGTTATCAATCTTAATATTTGTGGTGCCTATGAGATCAGACAATTACATTCACAAACTCATCCTAGAAAAAGTGCAGCATACCTCATTTATGAACATCGCTACAGTTACCTTCTTCTTGGGAACTTATGCACCAACACCAGTTCCTAGTCTACCCTTCAAAGAGCTTTTGCTAGGGTGAGTTCGCAAACTTAATTGTCAGAGCACAATTGCTTTGAAGGATGGACTAGACACTGATGTTAGTGCATAGCTCCCTAGGGGAGTACCTCAAAGGTAACCATGCTGATGTTCAGCAATGAGATACGTAGTACTTTTTCTAGGATGGGTTCACGACCTTAATTATCCAACTTCATGCAGCATAGAAAAGTTATGAAAGTTCACAAGACATAGCAAAAGCTGTGAGATGTGTTGTATAAATCTGATAGCTGGAAGTATCTGTCAGTTGCTTCTTATAAAATTTTCTTTGAGAGAAAACATCTTTTTCTGTTCCACCACTAAACACCACTAAACACAGTTTTGGCAAGATCATGTTGCAGAATTATCATTATGTCCTGAATAGATATTCTGGTTTGAACAGTTTGGTCAGATGTGGCTGGTATTTAGTTTGTAGTGAACATAACACGATATTACATGGTGCAGTGGCAATGAAATAGGCATTCGTGTTGTGCTTGAGTCATGTACACTTTTTTTTTCTTGAAACATAGCTGTGTACATTAGTTCAATCATAGAGTACAGTGTGCGGGCTTCTTATATAATCTAAGATAATTTCATCTGCCTATTCAATGTAACATTTGTGAGATTTTCTCATTTACTGTGTGAAAACATCTGTGTTCTGCATTTAGTAGTTTTCTCCTGACCCTTCAAAGATGGACCTCCAGTGTGATCTCACCTTTTATCCTCTTTCCCCCCACCCTCCCCCTCCCCTTCCCACCCTCTCCCCTTTCCCCGTCTTCTTGTGCAATAACTGGGTTGTAACCTTCACATGAAAGATATAAATTTGCTTCATATTAGGGCTGTATACATTGGATACTTTTTCTTCCATTCTTGAGATAGTTTGCTAAGGAGAATGTGTTCCAGCTCCATCCATGTAAATATGAAAGAGGTAAAGTCACCATCTTTCTTTAAGGCTGCATAATATTCCATGGTATACAAGTACCACAATTTACTAATCCATTTGTGGATCAATGGGCACTTGGGCTTCTTCCATGACTTAGCAATTATGAATTGGGCTGCAATAAATAATCTGGTACAGATATCTTTGTTACAATGTGATTTTTGGTCCTCTGGGTATATACCAAGTAAAGGAATTATAGGGTCAAATGGCAAGTCTATTTTTAGATCTCTGAGTGTTCTCCAAACATTTTTCCAAAAGGGATGTATTAGTAGAATTAATATTTTTTAATAAATTAATTGTAGCCTAAGTGTACAGTGTTTATAAATTCTGCAGTAGTGTACACTAAAAGCCTAGACTTTCACTTTTCACTCGCTCACTGACTCACTAGAGAAACTTCCATTTCTGCAAGCTGCATTCGTAGTGGGGGCCTTATATGTGTGTGCCATTTTTAGATATACAAATACTACCATTGTGCTACTTTAATATGGTGTAGTAATATACTATCCATTTTTGTAGCATTAGGATTTATCACATAGCCTAGGTATATAGTAGTCTACATCATCAAGGCTCATATAAGTACAATCTGTGATATTTGCATGACAAATTGCCTAATGATGCATTTCAGAACATATCCAGATTTTTAAGTAATGTATGACATATTTTTGAAGACTTTAATCCTTTATGTTTCATCCTTTATTGTAACAATAGCAGAGATATTAAGTAAATAATAAGGTAAGGAAAACTTGGCCATCTTACCTGAAATATACACACACTTTATCTATCAAAACTATAAAGTTCTCTATTACATTTATATAAACAAAAACAAATAGTATATTAAAATATTAAGTTGAACCACATGAAACTGTCATTTTTCTAGGTCAAAGGCCAGTAACATAACACTCTACCTCCATGTATGGTAGGTTTGCCATTTAAAGAAAAATGGTTTACTTTTATAAAAGAAGTGTAATTATGTTTATTAGTTTGATAAATGGATAGTATAATGTACCAAATATGTTTTTCGGTTTTATATGCTAGATCTTAGATTTTATATTATATTCTGACCAATTTGAATAACTAAAATTAAAATATAGGCTAAATAGTTATAGAAAGTTGTTAAAGGTTGATAAATTATTAATGTTGCTACAACTAGACCACTTCCAAATAAGGGGGCAAATAGTTTAAGCATAGGTTTATGGATTTTTTTCCCTTTTGAAAATAGTTTGGCTTAATTAATACTAATATTTTTAAGTTGGTGTGTACACTCTTATTTTATACACAGGTCATGAATCTTCAAATTCTCAAGTCTCAAATTTATATTAAAGAGAAGACCATTACATGCTACTATAAACATCTGAAATGTTAGGATGAACAATATAAAATCACCTATCTTTAATAATTTTTGAGATATAAATACTTTTAACAATTGCTAACAATGCCCTTTCCCAATTTTAGGCTGTTTGTGTAGAGAGAGAATCTGTGTACTTGGTGAATAAAGAGGGAAGGATGTTTGGGACTTCGTATTAGAATGTAGTATCAGCCCCACCAATAGCAAAACACAGCTTTTGGCTAAAGCACAATGCTATGACCTTTGTTTTCATGTCAGTGTCCACATTAGGAGCAATGAGACTAGCATGAGCTAGGAGAGACGCTACTACCCCAGTCCCAGCCTGCTTCACCATTGCCTGACTAAAGACCAAAGGCAGCTGATAAATTCCAGTGGCAGATTGGAATGATCACCACCACTTCAGTTCTCAGTCAAGTCTAGTTCTTGGTCTGTGCTAGTGTGGTAGGACATGGGCTTGGGGTGCCACAAAATGCAATATGGAAGGTTGCCCATGAAAGTGCCTGAAACATCCTTCTCTCCACTCCAGGCTGTGCATCATGGAGAGAGATGCTTTCTGTTGGAGAACAGGAAAGGGAAAAATTGGGGGGAGGAACTTTACCCAGGAACCTAATACTAGCCCACTGTGGTAAAATATAGCAACAATAAGAGCCTGGTGGGCTCTGATTTCAGGGAAATGCACTTGGATGATGTTTATAGACCTACCTAGGACAGAAAGGAATCTACCACCCTGATGTTATATACCTAGGATCTCTGCCAGCTTAAATACAAGTGGCAGTCAAATTGTAGCAGCCCCGGGCCTTGTGTTAGTCCTGATGCCATACAGTTCTGAGGGGTCATGAGCTAAGGTTGCAACTCAGTGTGGTGCCAGCTGCAGTGGTCGTGTAAGTGATTTCATCACCCTTCCCCCAACTCACGCTAGCACAGTGCAGAGACAATACTTCTAATTGTGGAAAGAGTGAAATGTGGCCTAGGCACTTTACCTGGGAAGCCAGAAACCACTCCCGGATCTAATTACATCTGCCCTAATTACATCAGGGATGGGCTTTCAGGAATCTGAAATGGTTGCAGGATACCTAAGCTGGGACATTTTGTAGTTCTAACATTATTACCTCAGTGACTGTAGGCTAGGAAATTCAACAACAGGTCCCTTTTGAACTCTTGGAAAAGCCTCTAATAGAGTAGAGGTACAAATAAGATCAGATTTTGAAGACTGGAATAAATGCCAAATTTTTCAATGCCCAGAAATTGGTGCATATCCACAGGCATCAAGAACATTTAGGGAAATATGATCTCATCAAACAAGACAAAACAAAGCTATAGTGACTAACCCTGGAGACAGGAAATATGTAACTTATCAGAGAATTTAAAATAGTTGATCTAGTTGTGCATGGGTGGGTCACACCTATAATTCTAGCACTTTAGAAGGCTGAGGCAGGTGGATTGCATGAACTTGTTTGAGATCAACCTGAGCAAAAGTGAGACCCTGTCTATACCAAAAATAGAAAAATAAGTAGGGCTTTGTGACAGGTGCCTATAGGCCAAGCTACACGGGAGGCTGAAGCAAGAAGATTGTTTGAGCCCAAGAGTTTGAGGTTGCTGTGAGACTGAGACTCTGTCTCAAAATAATTAAAATAAAATAAGATAAAATACAATAATTGTTTTAAGAAAGTTCAACAAACTTCAAGAAAATATGAAGAAACAATTTAGAACTTTATTGGCATCATTTAAAGGAGAATTGAAATAATAAAAATAATAATAAAACTCCACAAATTTTAGAGTTGAAAAATAAAGCGGGCAAATTAAAAAATGCATTTAACAGTCTCAATACCAGAACTGATAAAGCAGAAGAAAGAATCAGTGTGTATTTGAAAATATACAGTCAGAAAAGAAAAAAACTAAAAAGAAGGAAAGAATGCAATGAAATTTAATGGAATATTATCAAAAGAGCAAATGTGAGGTCATTGGCCTTAAAGAATAAGTTGCATAAGAAAAAGTGGTAGAAAGTTTACTAAAAAAAATAACAAACTTTCTTTTCTTTCTTTCTTTCTTTTTTTTTTAACAACAAAATTTCCTCACCTCTCTTTCTCTATATATACATGTTTTTTTCCAGGTATTGGAAAGTCAACTATTATGAAGCATATTTTATGCAAAAAAAAATTCACCCAAGACATATAATAATATAATAATGAAACTTTCAACAATCAAGGACAAAGAATCCTAAAAGCACCAAGAAACAAATAACATTTGAAGAAGCTCTAATACATCTGGCAGCAGACCTTTCACTGGGAAACTTACAGATCAGGAAAGAGTGGGATCATATATTCAAACAGCTGATGAAAAAAAGCAATTCCACCACCTGTGAATACTGTACTGTACTCAGAAAAGACATCTTAAATTTATAGGAGCGATAAAGACTTATACAACCAAAAGCCAATGCAATTCATCCTTACCACTCCTGTTTTATAAAAAATGTCTCCTGATACTGATTTTTTCAATGGAGAAATATAATTTAGATATTTTTCCCTAAAACATTTTTTTAAGTTTATTTATTTATTTATTTGCAGATTTTGGCTGGGCTGGGTTTGAACCCGCCACCTCCTGCATATGGAATCAGCGCCCCACTCATTTGAGCCACAGGTGCCACCCACCCTAAAACATTTTTCTGATATACATAAAAAAATATGTTTTTTTAAGTGTTGAGGATTCATTGAGGGTGCAAAGAACCAGGTTATCTTGATTCATTTATTCATTTACCTATTAATTTATTAGGTAAAGTCTCTCTTATAATTGTGTCCCGCTCCCAAAGGTATGTCACACACCATGACCCTCCACACCTTTCCCTCCTTCCCTCTCACTTCTCTTCCCTTCCCCCACCCCTCCTCCTTCTCTGTTCTTCTCTACTCTCACCCCCTCCCTCCTTCCCTCTCTTTCTATGCCCTTTCCCACCACCTCCCTCCTTCCCTCTCTCTGTTCTTCTCTACTGCCACTCCCTCCCTCCTTCCCTCTCTCTGCTCTTTCCTTCTCTCACCTCTCCTCCCTCCTTCCCACTCTGCTCTCCCCTTCTCCCACCCTCCACCATGTACTAGGTCATTAATTGTCCTCATATCAAAATCGAGTACATAGGATTCTTGCTTCTCCATTCTTCTGATGCTTTACTAAGAATAATGTCTTGCACTTCCATCTAGGTTAATACAAAGGTTGTAAAGTCTCCATCTTTTTAAATGGTTGAATAGTGTTCCATTGTACACATACACCACAGCTTGTTAATTGATTCTTGGTTTGGTGTGCATTTAGGCTGTTTCCACATTTTGGTGATCATAAATTGAGCTGTGATAAACAGTCTAGTGCAAGTGTCCTCATGGTATAAGGATTTATTTTTTTCTTCTGAGTAGATCCCAACCATGGGATTGCAGAATTAAATGGGAGGTCTAGCTTGAGTTCTTTGAGTGTTCTTCATACTTCCTTCCAAAAGGGTTGTGTTAGTTTGCAGTCCCACCAGCAGTGTAAAAGTTTCTTCTATGCATCATTTTCTTCTTCATTTTATTATTGTACTTTTTACCATTTTGCTTCCATATTGTGTGATTTTCTCATTTCTATCTGCCACATTATTTTTACCTTGATCTCCATGGCATCTATTTTCCCATAGAACCTTCCTCTTTTATCTTCTCATCTCTAAAGGCTTTTATTTTTCCTCCTTTTATGTCTGAGGTTTGATATCTCATTTTAATTTCATATTCCTTTATAAACTTTGTTAATAGAAATGATTGCTAACTTAATATTTTCAAAAATGTATGGCAAAATATTTTTCAAAATTTTTATCTACTTCAGGATTACACATTTTTGGTAAACATTTTATATTTCCACATTTTACTACCTTTACTCATGTTTTATTATAGTATCAGTGGAAAAATGATGTGAAATTCCCCTGTGGCTCAGTGAGTAGGGCACCGGCCCCATATACTGGAGGTGGCAGGAATTTCACAGTGAAATGGCTTGTCCTTTGGTAAATATCACCTAGAAAATTACTTCTGGGTCAGATTCATTACAGGTTGCCACTTCATCACTCCTTGCAACAAAACCTTCAAAATCTACGCCTTTGAATTGTGCCATGTGAGATGGCCCAAAACATCATGCTGTTGGGTTGTGACAGATCCAGCTATCCTGAAACACTTCTGTATCATTTCTGGGTGAACTTTATTCTAAGAAGAACTGATCCGGACAACAGCAACCAGAGCATTAACTGATGCAGAGGATAAAGTTGCATTCCGGGTGACCTATATCTGAGTTATGGTAATGGCCTGAAGGAACTGGGGTCAACAGTGCATTTTAAATGTTTTGATGATGCCATGGACAAGGGATTGAATTTTTGAGGTCATATTTGGAGGCATAAATTTCAGTGTTATACTGGTGTGAAATGATGTATTTGAGGGTGGACAGATAGTCTACAGTCTACTGTCTGCTCTCAGTAAAATAAACCACTTCTCCTTCATTTCTCAGTGGATACCCCTTTTTCACTACTCAAACAGGATACCAGTCATCCATGTGCATTTGTTTGATCTCCAAGAGACACAGAGGGTTTCCAGCTTTAGGTTCTTGAATGCACCCTGTGCACTACCTAGGTTGAGGTAGCATAGAAGGACTGTGAAATGTTCTTTGCAAAGTTATCCATTCTTACATTAGTCAGCCTTTATGATGAGGAACCTGTCAGGCATTGCCTCAAAAAAGAATTTTCACTCCTCAGTGTTAAAGATGTTATCTATGAACGTTCTGGTAAAGTTTGGGAATTTTTTTTTTTTTTTTTGGTAGGGACAGAGTCTTATTTTATTGCCCTTGGTAGAGTGCCATGGCATCACACAGCTCACAGCAACCTCCAACTCCTGGGCTTAGGCGATTCTCTTGCATCAGCCTCCCAAGTAGTTGGGACTACAGGAGCCCGCCACAACACACGGCTATTTTTCTGTTTTGCAGTTCGGCTGAGGCCAGGTTTGAACCTGACACCTTCGGTATATGGGGTCAGCACCCTATTCGATGAGCCACAGGCACCACCCCAAGTCTGGGAAATTTTTGACAAATTCTTCTACATCTTCTGCTTCAAGTTCATTGGATTTACCACATAACACTTTCTGAGAGGTCTCATGTCATAGTTTTACTTCTTGAGCCAACTACTTGATGGTTGGAAATCTGCCACCCCAAATTGCTCTGCAATTTTTTTTAGCAACTTCTTGGTTCATTGGCATGGAGACTAGGACATTAACTGCCCTCATTAGTTTGAACAAGGAAATGTAGCTTTATTGATTTCATTAAAGGAAGTTTCCCTCATTCACTGTATTCTACTTTCCTTGTATTTTTCCAAGTACTTATGTTTATATTTCTGGATGTTGTTAACTGTGGTCTTGTTAACACCAAAATTCCCTGCCATCTTTCCTTGGCTACTGCTTTTCAGAAGATGTAGATCTTTTTTTTTTTTTTTCTTCAATGTTGGCTCTCTGAGTTTTTTCCTTTGGGCCGTCAAGTCACAACTGTAAAATTTTTCACTAATTGTAGGATGCACCTGCAATTAAGACCAGTACTTCACATTGAAAAAACCTTCCACAATTTGTGATGACAAACAATAGGACATTAGTCTTAACCCAACATGAGGTAAAAAGAAAACATAACAAAAGAACTTATACTAAAGAAAGAAATAGCATAACTAAGGGGTAGGACTCATACCTTGTACCCCTTGGTGTAGAGTGGATTCAATTGGTCAGGTTATAGATCATAAGTTGATATTGTGTGTCACAGTCCAAGTGGATAAGGTACAACTTACAGAGGTGATCATTACATAGAGGTCAGTTTTCCATTGAATACATGTGGTGAATGTCTGACCTATGAAAATTTGGTCAAATTAAGGAGGTAATGCAGGGAGGTGGTCAAATATTGTAGTTATCCTGTGTATTATTCATATAATATCCCCAGATGTTTCTAGGTGAATAATTTATGGCAATACTTTCCTCATTTCATCTTTTCTTTCTTTGCCTACTTGCTACTTCATAACTATCTTTACAAATATTTCTTCTTCCACTGCTCAATTCAGCTCAAATAAATATTTTAGGTTTCTTTTTTCTTATTTTATTTATATATTACATTATTTTCTCCTTGTATTTTTTCTCTTCTTAAAGTTAATAATTCCAGATTCCCTTCAATAGGACAATAGGACATTAGTCTTAACCCAACATGAGGTAAAAATAAAACATAAGAAACATAAGCATGCTGTGCTTTCTTATTGCACATTCCCTTGATTCTTCCTAAGAAAGACCAGAAAAAGGAAAAGCAACAATATAATTATTCATAATAGTGAAGTCTGAGAGAAGAAAAATCAAAGAATACCTGATTGTTAATATTTATCGATCAAACATATTGATTTCTATGAAATATTTTATTAGGTTTGATAATTTCCTATACAAATGACAATAACTTATTTTCTAAAAAGCATTTTCTAGAGATATGTTTTACTCTAGTCTTCCTTAATTTTTCTCAGTGACTAGGAATTTTCTCTTGTTTCTTTCCCATTTTTGCTCCCTTTCTCTCCAACTTTTACCTCATTTCCAGTTTCATAAGTAATTCCTCACACATCTTTTGATTTCTCACCCTTTCACCTCACAGTGCAAAATTATTCTTACTCTCCTCCCAGAAAATTACTTTCCCTTTCATCTTTTACCTTTGGCATTCATTTCCTGTGAGGTTTCATCACAAAGAGAAGCAGGTGATGTTTAAAAGCCATGGTTAAAAAAAAAAAAAAAAAGGAATCATTTTCCATGTTTGAAATATACAACTCATTTCAAGACTTGTAATGTCACAATCAAGTTTACATTAGTTTTCTAACAATAATTTGCCTTATACAATATAATTTGCCTTATATAATATATAGGAAATGGGAAGGTCAAATAAAATACACTAATAATTATCTTTTGTATTATTGTCAGATATACTGGCACAAATCAGAAGAGCCAGGGCATGACTTTGAAACAAGCAATGATTGTCTCAAGCAACAAATTTCTAAGTAGAATTCAAAATTTTTATTTGATATAGAGGTCGCTTTTATAAACCCTCTCAGTCATCAGAATCTTTTTGACTGCTAAAGCAATGTCCTAACATTGCTGTTTAAGTTTTTTATGAGCCATTAAATTCAGTGCAAAAGTCATAAATTATCTGTAAAACTTACCAGAATTACAGCTATCTGTGGTTTTTTGATAAAGGCCAAGAATGTGTTTTTAAAAACACACCCCACTACATGGAGAATCGCCACATGTGGAAAATACGTCCACTATTCTACTCCTTAAAATGTTATGAATCATTTAAGTATTTCTACCAAACTCTTTTTCAACTAGAAAAGTCGTTGATGCAAATTGATAATAAATATTGACAATACTCTTATTATTAACACTGACATTCAAAAGAACAATTCATCTGAAATAGGAAAGCATCTGCTTTAGTTTCTTTCTTTCTTTCCTATTCTTCCTCCTCCCCCCTCTTTTTTTTTTTTTTTTTTTGGTATAAGATGATTCACAAAAGACACTATAACAAAAGCACAATTATTCTTTTAACTTCACTGAATAATAAAACTTCAATCTACCTGAGCTAACTAAAGCAGCGGAATCTCATTAATATGTTTACCCAGAACATTCCAACATCAAAGACAGAAACATCTGTATTGTAAGTCAGACTTTATTTTATTTAAGAAATAAAAATTATGGATTTTTTTTCATATTCTCAGTCTAACAAATTTCCTGGATCCAAAGGCTTTATAAATTGCAACCATAGCACTATCAAGTTTGCAGACAGCAGATAGAGATGATATCAACCTTGCTTGTTAATAAGTGTGAGAGTAATATTTTTTGTTGTTTCTCTACACATGTATTAAATGATTTCTAGAGTACCATAATTTATCCTACAGTTATAATACAAAACTACAATTTTTGCCTCTAGTTAATGTTAGGAAACTCCAACTGGCACAAATCCAAAATGTAGAACAATTATTTTAAAATTTTAATTATTTAGGCAATGGATGCTCTTGTTTTCTGCACAAAGCACTGATCATCCTTTGACCAGTACTATGGCACTCATTTGTCAGCAAACTTGTGAAGTGATTTCACAACATTTATTTATTTATTTATTTTTTAATAATTTTATTGAATCATAATTATGTACATTGGTGCAATCACAGGGCACGATTCATATACATTCAGAAATATTTTGATCATACTGTTACAGATATCCTTCATGGCATTTCCTTGAT